>PVKU01001484.1:0-297520 GCA_004027475.1 Anoura caudifer | reverse complement strand
TTTTGATTGTAGCATTTAATCCATTTACATTTAAGGTTATTATTGATAGGTACTTATTCATTGCCATTTTCATACCTGTGCCCCCCCCCTTCCTTTTTTTCCTTAAAGTAGTCCCTTTAGTATCTCTTGTGGAACTGGTTTGGTAGAGGTGTATTCTTTTAGACTTCTTTTGTCTGGGAAGCTCTTTATTTGGCCTTCTGTCTTGATTGAAAGCCTTGCTGGGTAAAGTAGTCTTGGCTGCAGGCCTTTGGTTCTCATTACTTGGAATATTTCTTGCCATTCTCTTCTGGCTTGGAGGGTTTCCATTGAGAAGTCAGCTGCTAACCTTATTGGGGCTCCCTTGTATGTTACTTCCTTTTTCTCCCTTGCTGTCTTTAAGATTCTCTCTTTGTCTTGGAATTTTTCCATTTTAATTATGATGTGTCTTGAAGTGGGCCTCTTTGAGTTCCTCTTGATTGGGACTCTCTGTGTTTCCAGGATTTGTGTGACTTTTTCTCTCATCAAATTAGGGATTTTTTCCATCATTACTCTTTCAAATAGGTTTTCTATCCCTTGCTCTTCTTCTTCTCCTTCTGGAATTCCTATTATATGTATATTATTACGTTTTATATTGTCTTGCATTTCTCTTAATCCCTCTTCATTCTTTCTGAACCTCTTTTCCTTTTCTTGCTATTTCTGGGTGTTTTTTTTCTACTTTGTCCTCCAACTTGCTGATCTGATCTTCTGCTTCCTCAATTTTGCTTTTCATTCCTTCCACTGTGTTCTTCAGTTCAGAAATTGTGTTCTTCATTTCCCCTTAGCCCTTGTTGATAGTTTCTATTTCCTTTTTCATGTTGATATAGTTTGCAGTGAGTTCACCGTAGCTTCCCTGTAGTTTCTGGTAGCTCTTTGAGAGCTCTTGGAGATTCCTGACAACCATTGCTTTGAGCTCAAAATCTGATAGTTGAGTTGCCTCCATTTCATTTAGCATTTTTTCTGGGGCTTCCTCCTTTTCTTTCATTTGGGGATTGTTTCTTTGTCTGCCCATTGTTTGTGAGACTCTTCTTATTTGCCTCAGCTTCTTAAACTGATCTGTTCTGGCTCCCTGGGTTTATGGTGTGAACTTCTGTGGTAGAATACCTGTGAGATTCAGTGGTGCAGTCTCCTTCGGGTATCCTGGTATTCACAGCTTCCACTGTTTCAGGTAGGATCACGGGTATGTGCTCTGGGTCTTCCAAAAAGCCCCTTCCTCTGGTCATAGGGCCACGGGTTGCAGAGCCACCTCCAGTCCCATTCCCAGGGTTGCCTCCAGTTGTAGGGCCTCCCCAGTGACAGGGCCACGCCCAGTTACAGGGTCTTCCCCTGGTCGCAGAGCCTCCCCTTGTTGCTCAGCCACCCCTCATCACCAGGCCACCCCCAGTCGCAGGGCCACCCCATTCGCAGAGCCACACCTGGTTACTTGGCCACTCCCATTTGCAGGGCCGTGCCCAGTTGCAGGGCCATCCCCCATCACAGAGCTGCCCCTGGTCCCAGTCCCAGGGCCACCTTGGGTCACAAGGACATTCCCGGTTTCAGGGCCTCCTCCAGTCTCAGGGCTGTCGCTACTCTGGTCGCAGGGCCTCCTCTGGTCATGGGGCCTCCTCCAGTCATGGGGCCTCCTCTGGTCGCAGACCTGCCCCCAGTCACGGCTCCTCCTTCAGTCTCTCAGCTGCCCCCGGTGGCAGGGCCGCTTCCGATCTCTCGGCCACCTCTGGTCACAGGGCCACCTCCAGTTGCAGGGCCTCCTTTGGTCGCTGGTCTGGGTGAATCGCCGTCAGACTCCCACACAATTCAATCCTCCCTCCGTCCTGGTTGGGCTTTCCTTTTTTTTTTTTTTTGGTTCTATATTTTTGTAGTCCCTAATTTTGGCTTTGAGAGGAGGCACAGTGTGTCCAGCTATGCCTCCATCTTGGCCAGAAGTCCTTATTGTTTAGTTTTTTGTTCTGGATAATTTCTCCACCATTTGAATATATTTCCAGATAGGTTCTGGGTGGAGGTTAGTGTGTCTTCCACTCCCTCCTTCACCTTCTTCTGTTGTTATTTGTTGGTGATTCCTTTATTGGTAGGTTTCCTCTTCCAGAAGGGATACTGGTGTTCACAACTCCCACCAACTCTTTTCTGTGATCAGTGGAGGGGGAAGGCAAAATGCCTTAAGACAGCGGTAGTGTATTCTATGTTATTTAAAGTACAAAGCTATAGAGAAGAGACAGGAGATCCTTTGGATATTTATAGTGTTAACTGTGATATTTCACCCAACTAGCCACTTTTTAGAAAGGGTGGAAAAAAAGATAAGACTCTTGTTAGAGGGGGAAGGGTTTTGAGTTGGATCTAGAAAGCAGTGAGCTTGTGGGGGGTCAGATTATGAGGTAAACTGAGAGTAAAAAGGACAGAAAATAGGTGGGGGGTGTGAGAGAATAGAGTGAACCACAATAGTAATAAAGTTCCAGAAACAGTGAAGTGAGCTAAGATCCAGGAAGGGTGCTCTGTAGAATTTATAATTGTATGGAATAGCAACTATTTACAATAGTAATGGAGCAACAATCATATGACAGAATTTATGCAGTCTAAATAAGAAAAATAGGAAGTACAGGACCTAGAGTCGTGTGCTTTTGGAACACAAGTGAGGGGAAAGACAGAAAATTAAAAGTACACTATGAAAGAGAGAACCAGGGAAAACAGTCAAACAATGCAATTTAACAAACCAAGTGAAGAAGACTAAACAGAGAAAAGAGAAATAAAAAAACTAATAAAATAAAAGATGTAAAATAACGAAAAAATATTGATAATACAAGTATACAATAACTTGCAAGTTCTCTAGAGTACCAAAGTTACCAAAGTGAAATTTGTCTCCCTGTCTAGTTGTTGGAATGACCCCTCTTTGATTCTAACTCTTGTCCTTTCACAGCTCCAGGTTTCATTGTCTGACTTTGGGAATTTAAAAAAAAAAAAAAAAAGGAAGGAAGGAACGAAGAAGGAATAAACAAAGAAAGAAAGAAAGGGAAAAGGAATTTTAAAAAAAGAAAGGGCAACAATTAAAAATTTTAAAAAAGAGTTAAAAAAAGAAAGGAAGGAAGGAAGAATATATATATATATATATTTTAAAAAAGGCCTCATGCTGGTTTTAAACAAGCCAAGCCAGTTCTGCTGGTCTTCCTTCCTGCAGCAGGCTGATGGGTGATTGGTTTCACCTTTCTCCCTTCCTGTGGTTTTGCAGGGATTGGGACCAGGTCTGAGCCACACTCTGCAGTTGCCCAGACTTCAGCCCAGTTCCAGTTTGCTGCTGGGCCACTCAGTGACCTTCAGCACCCAGCCTACATCTTCAGTCCTCCTGTTGTGCTGTCCTTGAGGTGCACCAGTTAGGGGCAACTCACACACAACCTCCTCGATCTTTGCTGTCCTGTATGCTAGGGACTCTGAGTCTCTTCAGGGTAGTTCAGTCCCCCACTGAGTTAAGTCTTTCTGGGGATTGCTGACTTTCTGAGCCTAGCTGCTCTCCTCTGCAGGGGATGTCTCTGCCTTCCTCTTAGAGAGCTAGTTGGCCCTGCAGGGTGGGGGTGCCAGTGTAGCTGCTGAGCAGTGGATGCAGGCACAGGCCTCCTCTGCTTTTGTGCCCCTCCCAGGGTGGTGGGGTTGGGCGTGAGGTGCCTCTGGGCTGCGAGGGGAGGTGTGCTCAGTCCTCTGGGCTGCAGGTTTAAGTGCTCAGCCTCCGCTGCTGAGGATTCTGCTACTATGGCAGCAGCTGCAGCAGGGTGGGGGTTGCTGGGTCTGCAGCCCACCACTGGGGTTGTGGGTGCAGTTGGGTGCCCTCTGCTGCTATGGCCTGGGGTATAGGCATAGGTGCAGTCCTGGCAGGAGAGGTGGGCTCACCGCGGAGGCTGTGGAGGCTGCATGACACAGCCCGGGGAGGTAGGGGAGGCTGGGGAGGCTGCTGCGGGAGAATTCCCTAAATAGCCATTGAGTGCCTCTTTTCCTTTTTGAAAAGTTCCTCCTATTCAAGCCTCACTCTACACAAGCTCCTGACTTCTCACACAGCCCAACTCTCCAACCAGACCAGGGACTATCCAGGTCAGGGACCATAACAACCCAACTCTTCTAGTTGGCGTCCACAATCTCCGTGGGTGCTCACAGTCCCCTTGTGTTTGACATTTTGTCCTTATCCCTCCCATGTGACTTCAAGCATCCAGGTCCCTCCTGGTGCTGCTCAAACCTTGTTCGGCAGAGGAGGGAGCCGTTGACCTGGCTCTCTCCCAAGAATCCCGTGGCAGACCGGGTGGGCGCGGGGCCTGGGGCTGCAGCCACCCTTGTCCCCATGCTGGTCCCAGGGGCCTCTCCTTACCATCTGATTTTTCAATGTCTCCTACAGTTTTGGCCTCCAATATTCATATATGCTGGGATACCATTGGCTGTTCACTCTGTTTCTCAAAAGATTAGCTAGGTGTCCCACCCATGTACAGGAGGAAGTGGACTCTGATCCCACCTATCTCGCAGCCATCTTTTTCTACTTAAACTTTAATTAAGACTATTTCTAAAGGTCAATGTTAATTTTCTATACTAGTGACATCTTACAAATTTTATTATATATGATCGTCAAGAATTTTTAATGAATGGAAAACTGTCCACTTTCCATTAAGTTCTATTTTGTAGGAAATAGTTGCTACTGTGGAACTTAAATATGATATTATATTTTATTCAATAAGGTAGATATTTATTTCATCAAACACCATTATTGATATTCAGTAAATAATTATGATTTATTTTACCTCATTAGACACATTTTAATTGTTTTTGCAAACTCACCTTTATTTGATATTCATTAATTGAGAAATTCAAAGTATTAGGATTCATTAAATGCTAATGAATCTGAAAAATAACATTCACCGTGAAAAGATACTCTTCAAATGTGGAGCATGTACTCTTTGTTTAGTTTTTCAAGTAGTTTTCAAGTAATTAAAATCCACCACCTCCAACCCACCTATTATCCCAATGGATAGTTTCCCTAAATTCACAAAAAACTATTGCCATTATTAATGGAAAGATCCGCATTGACTTGACAAGCATATGTGGATCTTCTGTTCAACAGTGTTGTAGACATAAAGCCTACAACTGCTTTTTAAAAATGAACCTGAAACTTGAAGAGATTTATAAACATAGTTGGCAAGTTGGCCTCAGGCGAAAGGGCTCTGAAAAGAATTTTTGGAGGATTCTTTCCCAGAGTAGTTGCTTAGATGTTTGCTTTCATTGGAAGTGCAGCTGATCATAACAAAGGTAATTGAAATCAAGTCTCTGGGGTTCCCTTTCTCTGTCGTCACAATTCGCACCCTGCTGAGTGAAATATCAACACACTGAACCGTGTCAGGGCAATGAGCATAATGATAGGGACTCAGTGGTATAAATGAGGTTAATAACTTGTGAGAAAGCAGAGCTTTGTTCCTAGATCCTTCACATTTTCTCCTCTGCACAGTGCAGCTCTTTACAAATATTGCCTGTCCGTGGAGAGCTAATGGCTCTCGTCATAAAGCTAATAATACACTGTGCTTCAGTAGTCTTAGAACTCATTTCTGAAGTCACACTGATCTGCTTTTCCTCTGTCATGTTTTGTTTTTGTTCCTGAAAGGTTTTCTTATTCCCCAAGACTTTAAGCTGAGCATGAATCTTTTCTGCTGCTTCTTATGCCGTTTCTAATCAGGGGTAACACTTTCGTTTTCAGAGACTACTTTTTTGTAATTTCAAATTTTAAATGCATAAAGAAGCATCTGGCAAAGGAAGTAAAGAGTATTTTGCAGCATCCCAGTCCTGCTTGAATACCCTTCTGTGTCATCCATAGGCACCCTTCCTCTCTTCTCTCTCGCTATTTCCTGCCTCTCTACATCGCGAGCATGTTCGCTGTCTGCCCCTCTTGCTTACTCTGTGTATTATGTCTCTCCTACAAGTCAGCGTGAGGAAATTGAGTCTCATAATAGAAAAGAAAAACACATTGTTTTTTAGTTGCCTGGGACTATCAAAGGACAACTGGTCCATTCGATTGTTCTCTGCACCAATATGTTTCTTGTAATGGTGTTGACAATTTCTTTGGCTCATGTCCATTCTTTGGCTTCCCTTCCCTACTCCTTTGCTGTGAAGATATGTAAGCTTTTAGGGAATGAAATTTAATAAGCCATCCTGAAGGGAAATCAAATCACAAAGGATGAGAAAAACTATGTATTTGTCACATCCATTGCATTGACTTAAACAGGATCAGCCATGAGCACAATTATTCGAGTTTGTCTTTGAGTTTGTGCACTTCCTTTTTGGCGTGCCATTTCCTCTTCAGTATTTTTGTTTCTCAATATGCTTGTGGTAATACTGTGATAGTAGTTAAAAGGTTATGTAGTGTTTTTAATGTGCCAGGTGCTGCTTTTATATATAGTAACTCCTGAGAGAAAGATAGTATTATTAGCCTCGTTTTATGAAAGAGAGTAATCAAATAATGTTTCAAAGCAGTTCTACAACTTGCAGAGATAGATCAAGTAATTTCCTTAAGGTTACACAACTAACAAGTAGCAGACCTGTGCATCAAGAGAATGCACCACTACACCACACATGGTGAAAGAAGTTTTTGTAGAAATTAGGAACAGATTGAGAGCATTAATGTTTGGTCAGCTAACTCAGATTTGAAGCACAGCTCTCCTACTTGATAAAATTTTTGATGATAGGTAAAAATAATCATTTGCTTCTTGAGCCTCATCTTCCTTACTGGTGGAATGAAACTAATAACCTTGTTCTAATTATGATTTGATAAGGATTGAACATAAAAACATAGATGCTAGTCCTAATTTTATGCTGTGGGAAATGGTATATACAGAGATTAAATGGCATGCATGGGTATAAAGCTTGGAAAGAGGGAAAACAGTGCTTGAGTAATATTTTCCTATGTCTATCTACCCATGCCCTTGACCAATGTAATTTATTTTTCCACCTGTCCCCATTCTTTGCCCTTCTACCCAGTGTTCTCTCTGCTCTTGGGAGCCGCTATGGATGTTCTGTTATTCCCAGTGGTATTGAAACTTGGGCATCCTACTCCATCATGACTGCCCAGTTTTCCATTTCCACCAATAGTTTATAATGGTGCCAATATTATATAAGTATTTCTGTATGTTCTTGCCAAGACATATGCTTTTTTGTTTTATTTTTATAATATCCATCCTAACAGTTGTGAAGTATAACTCATTGTGATTTTGCATTCCCCAGACAATTAGAGATTTTGAACATGTTTTCATATATCTCTTAACCATTTGTATATTTTCTTTGGAAAGATGTCTATAGATTCGTTAGCCTATTTTTCAATTAAGTTACTTTTTGTTTTTGTTATTAAGTTCTAATAGTTCCTTATACATTTTGGAACCCCTTATACATTATTAACCCCTTATCAAATATATGTTTTGCAAGTATCTTCTACCATTCTTTAGGCTGCCTTTTCACTGTTGATTGTTTCCTTTGCTGTGAAGAGACTTTTCAGATTGATGTAGTTCTGCTTGCCTATTTTTGCAGTTTTTGCTTGTACTTGTGTCACATCCAAGAAGTCATTGCCAAGTCCAAAGTCAAGCAGTTTCCCCCTGTGGCCTTTTAGGAGCTTTACTGTTTCAGGTCTTACATTTAAGTCTTAAGATTTATTTTGAGTTGATATTTTCATATAATGTAAGAGTTCTATTTAAGTCTTCCACAAATGTATATACAGTTTTGTCAACATAATTTACACCTCATTGTGTATTTTTGGCATCCCTGTCAAAGGCCAGTTGACCATTTATAGTGGATTTACTTCTGGCCTCTCTACTCCATTCCATTGGTCTACATGAGTGTTTTTATGCCTGAACCATATCGTTTTAATATGTAGCTTTGCAATATATTTTTATTTCAGCAAGTGTGATGCATCTAGCTTTGTTCATTTCTCAAGATTGTGTTAACTATTTAAGGTCTATTGTGGTATTTTTTCTCCTTTTTTGCAAAAAAAAATGCCATTGAGATTTTGATAGGGATTTTACTTTGAACACCACAGATATTTTAACATCAATTCTTCTTATACATTCACATAGGATGTCTGTGGAGTTGCCATCTGTGGCCTTTATTACATTAACATAAATTCCTTCTGTACCCAGTTTGTTGAAAATTTTTATCATGAAACCTGAAAGGGTATTGAATTTTGTCAAATGTTTTCTTCCTTTTCAAAAAACCCACAAAAAGCCTTCCTAGTGTGTTATTGAATTATTTAGCACTCCCACTCTGGGTATACAGCCAGAAGAACTGAAAATAGGATCCCAAAGAGCTATCTGTGCTCCTGTGTTCACTGCAACATTATTCACAATAACCAAAATATGGAGACAACATGAATGTCTATCAATTAATCATAGAAACAAAAATGTGGTATATACATACAATGGGATATTATTATTTAGTCTTGAAAAAGAAGGAAATACTAACATATGGTAACATGAATGAATCTGAACGACGTCATGCAAAGTTAAATAAACCAGTCACAGACTGATAAACACCACATGATTCTACTTCTCTGGGGTATTTGAAATAGTCAAGTTTATAGAAATAGAAAGTGGAATGGGGGGTACCAGGAGCTGGGGTAGGGAGAAAGGTAAAACTATACAATGGGTACAAAGTTTCAGTTATAAATGTTGTACAAGTTTTAGAGATCTGCCATAAATTCTGGAGGTGTGCCTGTAACTAAAAATACTATACTGTGTACTGAAAAATTGATTTAGGGTGAAACTAATGTTAAATGTTTACCATAATAAAAAAGGAAACCTGCTATTCTATATCTAGTACTCTAAGGAACAGCTTGGTTTCTTTCATACTCAAGTTTCTTAAGTTAAACTAAGCATTAAATATTTGCTAAAAGTGAGGAATGTGAAGGATTACAGGACTTCCTAGATAATTATAAACTTTAATACCAATTATTGAGAATGCCATTGATATTTGGTCTTATAACCTGGCAAGGAAGAAACACTGGGCCAGAAAAAAATACTTACTATACTGCACGCTACATTGATTGCATCTTGCCTCACCTACATGAATCTTCCAGTGCCAACCTCCAACATTGCTTTGGAAATGAGTATTAAGGAAATAAATTGGAAAATCTGCAACATTTCTTTCTCAAAGAACTGTAAAGGTTTGGGCTCAATTAATAAACCTGATAACCAGGCAATCAGGAAGTTACTACTCTCTTATACTCTCCTGATAAAGGTTCACTTTCACGTTCTCTTTAAGTTTTATAATTCAGGATCATCAACATGTTTCTCATCCTTTCCTACTGTTTCCCATGAAGGCCCCATATGGGCTTTAAAAATGTGTGTGTGTGTGAGAGAGAGAGAGAGAGGAAGGGAGGGGGAGAGGGAGGGAGGGGGGAGAGAGAGAGAGAGAAAGAGAGAGAAACAGAATGGTCTGTAACTATTTCCTAGTTACCAGCCCAATTACCAATTACATATTTTTATTCTTCTTCTTCATCTTTAGGGAATTCCCATGTAAATTAAGTATAGTCTGAGTTACACTTTAAGATTACTTTCAAGCAATAAATTCCCCAAATAGATTTATTTCATTCTCATTTTTTTTCCACTTGCACATTGTAAATCCCTGGATTACGTAGTGCTTGTTACATCATGGTGTTACTTTGTTTTTTTATTAATCTAGTTGAGATTATATATCAATAAAATACTTAATAAGAACTCGCTTAGGACCTTGGCTGAGTAGCTCAGTTGATTGGAGCATCATTCAGACATGCCAAAGTTGTGGGTTGATCCCCAGTCAGGGCACTTATAAAGATTACTTGACATCCCTCACAACATTTAGTTTAGTGAGGAATGTACAGTCTGAAATACCCCAAAGCTGCTTAGAGTCTAGCTAGGAGGGGGGGCAGGATATAATAAAAATAATATACAAAAATACATAGAATGGAATAGCTAATTTAGCAAATACAACATGCTGTCAGTAATTTCTATGGAAACTTTTCTGTCACTGTAGAAATGGTGAAGAACAGTAAAATATTGTATGAGATCCTAAAATATTAGGATTAAAAAACTTCCTTTATAAAGTATTGTGCCATGGATCATCTGGACATAAATTAGTCAAGCTCTCTTATTTGATAGAGTTCACTCACAAAGCAAGGATGACAGATCGAGAAACAAATCACTTTTTCATGGTAAATGCAGTAGTAAATCCATACACAGTACAGGCTGGGAGCACAGAGGAAGGAAATTTGGCCCTCCTGGTCTCAGTAGGTCAGAAAGAACATCCTCATGAAGATAACTGCTTGGTAGACAGACAGGAGCAGCTTGAGCAAAGGCACAGAGGTGAAATATCTTGAGGTTCCCTTTGAGTTGCAAGCAAATTCCCATAACTCGAGTATAAAGGGCGAAATTAGCATGACAAGAGATAAAGCTGGGAATGAAGAATGGGAGGAAGTTCTGCCCAGAATAAATGTGATGTTAGTCCCACATTCTAACTCAGGCCTTGCACATAAGGGCAGGCCAATTAGGAGACTCCCTAAATCACTGACACTCGTAGATAGAAATATTGCTGGCAATTCTCTGATCATTTTTATAGGCTATGTAAAACCCATGTATTTACCCAATATGATCTATCAGAAAATACTGTCTTCACCTCCCAGGTAGATTAAAATCTGAAGTTTCCTACCTACTTCCACTGATTAATGTGGGAAGCAGGTGGCACAAGAGGGAAATGGAAGCACCCTTAAAGATCTGGGCATTTCCTTTTGAGATTTGATCAACCTGATGTGTTTCCTTGAATCCTGAGTTGGGCTTTTGGTAAATAGTGAACTTGTAGAAGAAATTTTTTTACATCAGAGCCGTGAATTGGAGTGCTGTGGCTTGAGTTAATGCTCAAACATTTGTTAACTGCTATATGATTATGGATAGGGAATCAAAAGATTATTTTACATATTTGGGGTTATTAATCAAAACTATTATTATATTTTCACTGTAAATCAAAATATTTCTTTTTGTACCTTTGCATATGTCATAGTTCTCAGATTTGGTTATAATCATAAATTAATGTCTTTGTATGAGTAGCTTGTTACTAAATACAGATTTTGTAATATGCATTACATAGTTTACAACATTTTGGTTATGCAGTTTAAAGAACAATAGCAAAATTCATATCAATTTTTTTTGGTCAGCAGATAGCAGTGTTTCTGATTTGGTGAGTACAACTTCCTGTTACCTATCACATTTGAAGTTGAAGCTTTGAAATGTAGGTTTTTCATATTCAGAATGCTAATATGTAGAGCTGTGCTGAGGAATGTGTTAATATTTTAGAAAAGATTGAACAGAGTAAATCGGGGAAGTGTTTCCCTCATGTTTCTAATCCACACCTGTTCCTCATACTCTTTCCCTCTCCACTGCCTCCCTTCTTTCTCTCCCTCCCTTCTTTCTTCCTTTCTTTCTCTTTTCCTTTATTCTTCGCTTTCTCATCTCCTGCCTCTTCCTACATGATTTTCTGCTCTACTTTTCTTCTTTCTTCTTTCCTATTTAATACCATTCTATAAAGAATTCTAATTTGCCATCTTAAATATAAACATATGTGAAATGCATTTAATTTGAAGATCAGTGGTGCAAAAAGAAATTTTAGAAGAACCCACCTGTGGGAGTGTGTGTAGACAAATGTTTTTTACTCTGAGAATAATGCTTTTAAAGTGGAACTAATTGATAGACGGCT
The DNA here is from genome assembly GCA_004027475.1 of Anoura caudifer. Lineage (NCBI taxonomy): Eukaryota > Metazoa > Chordata > Mammalia > Chiroptera > Phyllostomidae > Anoura > Anoura caudifer. The sequence continues at coordinate 285,787 of PVKU01001484.1, read as the reverse complement.
GATTTTTTAAAATAGTCCAAATTATCTCATTTTTATTGCATAAAAAAATTTAGTATTTTTTGAAATCCACATGGCAATTTCAACTGTTTTGATGTATAAATTGTTATTTAAAGTTTTGAAAATGCTTGGTCTCATCTAGTTTTTCAGGAGTTAGGAGTAGATTTACAGAGTGTGAAAAGTAATGTGGAGCTATTCGGGAGGGTTTTGTTTTTGTTTTTGGTTTTGTTTTTTTCTGGTGTCAAATTATCTTGTTTTTCTAAATAAAAATCTGTTAAAATAATTTTTACATAGAATTCTGCAGGGCTTGCTTTTGAATTTTGTCATAGGTATTTCTTAGTTAATGATTGAATAATGGATGATGTTTAAAGCAAAAAAATAGTGAACAATTTAATGATTTGTTCACTATTTTCTTTCTGAAAACTTACTATTCTCCATAAGTAAAGGGCAGTGATCAATTAAATGCCATTGGGATTTTAAAATATGTTTAACTTTTAGTACTTTGTGATTTTTAAAATTTTGTGCATAGTAAAATTATTGTTTTCTTTTTTAACTTTTAAAAATTATTGTTCAAGTACAGTTGTCTCCATTTCCCCCGCACCACTGCCCACAACTCCAGCTAACTTCAATGAAATTATTTCCTTACAGAGAATAAAGCAGTTTATAAATCCTCTGTCAGTTGTCCCTACAGAGTTGTTGCCAGGAGTGTGGATTTCCCATTTCCTGCAGAGTATCCACTCACGCATGTGTCAGTTGTGTTTGAGGAAAAGTAGCATCCTGCCTGAGTCAAATTTTTTTCCTGCTGTAATTCAGCATTCCTATGAGAACACCTTCTCTGGAGTGCCCAAGGAGGCCCCTGAAAAGGTGTCTGGACATGTTTCAAAGTTCTGGAGAATTCTGATCCTAGTAGTTTAGAGCAAAATCTGAGCAGAACACAAATACCTGGGTAGAAAGATAGAAAGGAGTCCTATAAAAGTTAAAATTTAATTTGCAACTCGTTGTTTTTGTTCAAATTTTTAACTCCAACATGCAATATGTTGCTATTTTAAATGTAAGTAATAAAGATAACTAACACACTGAACACTAATTATATATCCAGAACTCTAAGTATTTAGCATGTTCTCATTATCTTTATGGTATAGCTGAGGAAATTGAGGCTTACAGAACACATACAGACAGGTATTTGTTTATACTTTAGGAAATAGGGACATATTAAAAATCTTAAAAAAAAACACAAAAACCAACCAACCAACACATAGACACAGTGGGATAGCATAATTAAAGATGAACTGTAGAAAAGTACCCCTGAACACTTTGTGGAAGAATCTTAGTGGAGAGAGAACATAGAGGCTTTTGAGTGGCAGTGGTAAGGAAAATTGAGAAGTACAGATATAAGGGACATCGAAAGTTGAACTTGATATAATTCATGTCTTTTTTGAGAGCAAAAGAATATGGAGTTCATTTACCTCTATAATAAACTCTCTGAAGTTTTTTCTGGGGTCAGGAAAAAGTCAGGAAACTCAATAAATAAAATATGACATGCAGTTGCTTTTCGAGGCACAAAATTCATGAAATCAGGCATTGGAAGAATGAAGCAAACCATTTTTCCTCTGGCTCCAAGAAAAATAATGAGAAAGGTAAAGTTAATGCTTTGGGAATAAAAAGCAATTCGTATGGGAATAATCAAGTTTAAAATCATTTTAAATGATTTTTTTTTATGAAATGAATACCATGTAGAGCATTGTTTCAACAAGCCAAGTTTGCGGGTTCAATCCCTGCTCAAGGCATATGCAAGAAGCAACCAATGAATGTATAAATAAGGGGAAAAACAAATTGATGTCTCATTTTCTTTCTCTCTCTCTCTTCATCAATTAAAAAATAATAATTCCATGAGTAAAATAAAGACAAAAGGCATACCATGGACACAAATCATGTATCAATCTTAAAAGCAAACAAACAAAAAGGCATATTTTAGTTAACAATAGAAAGAAAGACTTTCTTTGAGACGAAACATTCTAAATTTGGTCTCTTATCTACCCAAGCTCACCTTTTCTTCAAGTTGGTTTTGCTCTCAGAGAGCTAAAGTTATCCATGCCAGAGGTTTCACTTAAGTGGGAAATTTTGAACAAGAGATCTGGGGAAACAAAAAGATATATTCCTGTGTCAAATTAGAAGCATTCTTCTAAAGTTATTAGATTTTATTGGAAGGTGAAATGTTTGTTTTATTGGAATATATTTATTGGGATGCATAAATTTCATAAATCTTTCACTTGCAAAAAAGGACAAAAATAGGCTGGTGAGACAAAGTTGATACATTGACATTTTACTGTGTACCAGACACTTCACATTTTCTCCCCGCCATGTCCTTATTATTATTCTCATCTTAAGGTATGAAAATTCAGTATGAAAGAAGTGATATAATGTGCACAAGATCAAACTCCAAATGCTCTACCTTTAGACCCCACATTTATAATTACTTTGCTCTATTGTCATCTTGGATATTTCACTCTGAATAAAAGCTAAATTAAAATGTTAATATTTTATATTTTGTTTAGAATATATTTCCTGAGGGCAGTAATATGCAATGTTTTTCTTGATTAAAAAAACAGTTATGACATTATGAAAATATCTAAAGATATATCTGTATACTTCACAGTGATTACAAAAGGAAAAAATTGAAACATTAGCATTATAGAAGACAGCTCATTCTCCACTTCTAACTGTATTTTGCTTGTGTATATTTTTTAATACTGTTGTGTGTTTATGAAAAAATTAAAATGCAAATAAATTCCCAGATGGTCATTGATATTTGCACATCTCTAGGTAGTCATTAAACTTTAAATGGCTGTAAGATAATTAGTTTGAAAATATAAATGGCAGGCTGAAAATTATAATGTATATATTATAGGCCAAGTGAGAATTACTGCTCAACTGCTTAATGACTAATCTGGCTTTCTGGAGATATATATATATATAAATTTGAATGGCCTGCTATACTTAAAATATAGATATTTTATGTTATTTTAAAATCAATGTAATTTTAATATAATTTTATATAATTGTATTTTGGAATAATTTAAAAATAGTATGAAATTTATGGAAAATTTGTATGAACAAAAATGATGAAATGAAACTTTCATGGAGATTTCACCCAGATTCCCCAGCTGATTGTTTACTATATTTATTCAATTGCCACTTTTTTACTCACCACATATAAATGTCAAGAGCTATGAAACATCTGAGATTTTTATCATGCTTGTGAGCTAACAAGTTACCTAGTCACTGTCTCACAGATGCCAGTAGAAGCCAGGAGACTTTATTATTAGCCATTAATACTTTATCATCAAGACGCAGCAGGGGGCATGAGCATCATGTTGCAACAGGTTCCTCTTGCCTCATACAATGGGGATTATGCCAAGGATGATGGGAAGGCAGGCCCAGATGCTTGCTGCACACACAGTGGGTCTTTGTTACAAGTGAGTAATTGCAAACTTAGAAAAGCTTCAATTTATAAGGGGCTGCAAGTATATCTGTCTTACCACAGAGGGAAACATTAACTTTATTATTCTGGTCATACAACAGACCTCTCTGTCCAGTAGAAAGAGTCATTACCTCTGTTTTTTACAGCTCTTAGCTATACGATCATCCTTGCAAAGATAGTATGGGATAAAATTTTTCTCAAGATGTGTAGGAATGCAAAAATCCACAAGTGTTCACTGTTCCCTTTTGAATGATTGCAAACAGTTCCAGACATGATGCTCCATCATTCCTTAATAGTACAGTACATATTTTACAAGCACAAGACATTGTTCTACATAACCATCACACAACCATGCAAATCTGGAAATTAATACAATAGTACCATGCAATCCACAAATTTCTTTCAAACTTTACTAACAGTCTAATGATATCTCTTTTTTCCTTTATTGTCCAAGGTATTTTCTAGGATTGTGTATTTTGCTTTCATGTCTCTTTATTCTTCAGTCTGGAGCATTTTCCTAGTCCTATACTGTCTTGCATGACCTAGACTCTTTTGGAGAATATAAGGCTTATCACCTGGAGTATTTCCCTCAGTCTGGCTCAATTGCACATTTCCTCATACGCAGAATTAGTTCATGACTTTTAGGGGAGCGGATGGTATGTCTTTCAGTGTATCACACCATGAGAACTGAACATCTTCCCATCCCCCAATGAACCTACACCTCTGATCATCTGGCAAAACTGCAAAATTGTCTGCAAAAATTCTCTACTGAAAGTTATGTTTTTTTTCTTGTGTAACTATTAAATATTTGGGGGAAAATTACTGTGAATCTACCATAACATTCTGTCACCAAACTTTCATTCACCAGTTTTACAACATTAATGCTCCCTGCCTCAGTCAACATCCACTAAATGGTTTAGTTTTTATTTCTCTCATTCATTCTCTATGTGTTGTGATTTCAACATAAAGATGAGAGTTTCCTATAGCCACATGTACTTATTAATTAATTTATTTATGTCTGTATGGAATTATGAATTATGATTTTATCCAGTGTGATGTAAGCCATCACTATTGATATTTTTGATGCACAGACTTTTCTAGATTAAGTAAGAGCTCCTTCAAACTTATATTTTTCTCCATTCAACATGTCTCTATACTTGAGAATTTTAAATTATAAACAAAACTATGTTCTAGTTTCATGTTGTAATTTTCCACCTTAAAATCAGCCATTATGCCATTTCTTGAAAGAGTCTTGATTCCTTTTGGCAGAAGAGGGTATTTAGAAACCAAGATCCATACACTTTGGTTTCTTCATTGCTATAGAGATTAATAGAATCCAGGTGCTCTGGATAACATAGCTAAATATATATTTTTCATATATAATATTATGAACATATATAATACATATAATTCCATGTATATAATATAATACAACACACACACATATATATATATACACACACACACGTACATTTATTTCCAAACATTAATATGTAGAGATCTATTCACAACAGTACCCCTCAAGTCCAATCTAATACCTTCTCTCTTTTCGTATTTGGCTTCTTTGACAGTGAGAATCATGATTCCTAATATCTCAGTGTATTAACTTAGTTGATCCATCACACTAGATACATATACAAACCTCCTGACTAGTCACTTTTTTAACCACTGGTCACACAACAGTCTTATTGTCTTCACTGATTGCTGAGTCTCAATCCTACCATCAGTCCTTTGGCACTAAAATTTTTCAGCTTCTACAGATCCTTGGCTCTATTTCAGTCTCCTCTATACTGCCTATCTGGCCCCTTCAAGGGAAGAGAAGTAGAAGAAAGAAAAAAATAGACTTTAATTGTTATCTTTAAAGTTAGCTTTATTTTTATAATGACAGATGAATTTTCTTCATTACACAAATGATATTTGCAAAATAGCCTAGAGTCAATAAAATCTGGGGGAGACGTCATGCCACACTACCTCACCTAAAATTGTCTTTATGATCATATGCAAATTTTAATGTTAGGACAATTTTTTGAACTGTGGCTGATGCCTAACTATTTTAGTATTCCAGTTTTGTTACATTGGGGATGACATTCTACTAAATCAATGAAATGCTGTTCAGTATTGTCTCAGTGGTATGGAGTTTCTGAGAAAAGCAGAAACTGGTGACTTATCATACATAGTGTCTTCGAACATGACAGGCCATCATGTACCTTCAGCAGACCTGGGACATTTGGGTCCCAAGAGTTGCAGAGAAAACTCTGAGTAACGTCGAAGCTATTTAAAATGAAATGTTGGAAGTGTCTTGTTATCTCTTCAGGATTCCAATATGATTTTCTGAAGATATGTACACTAAAGAGCAAGATGGCATCACTTCTGAAATGAATGTGAATCTTTTATCCACTAATTCAACATGAATTAAAGCCAAAAAAGTATTCATATAACACTGTGGTATGTAAAAGTGCTAACGCAACATTAGTAAATTGCTTTGTAATTCAAATAGTTTTTCAAGGAATCTAGGCACATTCATTCATTCTATATTTTCAGTAAAAATATGTTAAACTAAAATTTAAAAATGAAGACAAAATTGGAGGGAATTTATTAATTATTGGAATTGTTTCCTTAAGGACAGCTTTTGGAATGGACATAGACAGTGAATACAGCTGGAGTGAAGCTCTAAGAGGAATGTTTCTGAGCCAACAAATGTTTAGGGACATATGCTGATCTTACAGTAAAATGACACTAAATAGGTGCTCAGAATATGTTAGATGCTATTATTTCATGATGTGAACATTGAAGATATGTTTTTGAGTACTGCATACTAGATCTGAGTTATGAACTAAACAAAGTAAATAAAATATAGCTCTCTTCAATCAATTAAAGCTGTATTAGAAACCAAGATTCTGGCATATATGTCAGGGCTAAAACTCAAATAAGAAGTTCACACACAAAAAATATGGCAGTTAGTTTTTATATATTTAAGCAAATATTTTATTTTTTTACTGAGCTCTCATTTAAATAAAAATAAAAATGATAATATAAGGAAGTCATCCCTTTAGATATTCATCTTGGAGTATACTTAAAAATAATGTAATTAAATTTGCAGATCATATGACTAGAAAGCTGTAATTACTGGTGTGTTCTTAGTCTGAGTGTTTCTCAGGTAAGATGGGCATCAGCTCTGCGACTCTGGGACTTGTACTACCTCATTCATAACCCTCCTCTGCTGGTGTTAATTCTCTCTTATCTTTTTTTTCAGTGAATATTTTGACCATGTGGCTCATTCCACCCTCATTTGCTTTTTCCCCCCAGCCTGACCTGGTTTACCGGCATCTTCTTTGCATTTATTTTTTCATCTGTATGTGTAGTTTTTAATCAGAGGGACTCTGTCATCATAGGAAGCAACCCATGGTTGATTTATTGGAGTAAAGTGGAACCAAAAACTTAATGGTAAAGATGAAGAGTTGATATAATTCTATGGCACAAAATGAAGCAAAATCTTATAGATGAAAATTATCTTGAAAAATATCAAAAGTCATTATACCCAGAATAATAATTAGTTGTATCCTTATCTCTTTTGGTTATGTGTTAACTTATAGATAGTCAAATACTCAAGAGCATAAAAGAAAATATGGGAATGGCATTAAATATAGAAAATGTTCCCACAGAAATTATGAAATACAATCAGGACTTATTAAATACAAGGCAAGCATTCACCTAAATAGAAACTTAAGAATTGGCTAAGAAATCAATGGAAGGAGTTAGAGAGTCAGGTCCACCTCTAGATTTTTCAGTCTCCTAAAAAGGCTGCTGGTAAAGCTGGTCTAGCCTGACAAAGTTCCTTCAATCACGCAGCCAGCATCAGCATGGAATTGAGGTGGTCTATGGCCATCAAATTGAGTTTATGCTATTATGTACTGGGAGGAAATAAGTCATACTTAGCCTATGTCTTGACTACATGCTGCAATGATTTTCTTCATCTGTATCACTGTCACTTTTTATTGCTTTTCCTGGGGGAGACTTTCTGCTTTTGTGTGGCTTTGAAAATTTGGCCTACTACCCACACAGAATGAGAGATAAAACATCATAATAATGGTTAACTATAGTAAAAAAAGACCTCATTTAATTCAATCATGTGATTATTATTAGAATTCAGACTTAAGTGATAGATTAAAATGGAGGTAAGAAATTGTTGTTCAGTAAGAAAATTAGTCATGTAAAAATAAATTCTCTGAGATAAACATATGCCTAATTAATAAAGCTACTCCTCTGTTTGCCTTTGTCTAGTTGTTCAACAGTTTCTATAAAATTATCCAAATTAAAATAAAGCAGTATTTTAAGAGCAGTTTGAATGTTAATTCCAATATATGCATATTTTCAAATGTAATTAATGTTAGTTGTACAGTAATTATTATTCCTGTGATGTATTAATATCCTTGTACAATCATTTGTCTCCAAAATTTTGAAAGACAATAAGTTTGTTTCATTCATAGCACTATAAATCTTTAAAACAACATCTTTGAAAAATATAGTGTAGTTTCTTATTCTCCCTCTCACCTACCAGACATTGAAGATAAGGGTTTTTTTAATCTTGCTCAAATAACAATATTTTTGAGTCTCAGTTTTGCTCTCTACTAAATTTTACAAGATTGAATGAGTTAAGGTCTGTAGTCTATTAAGCACATTTAAAATGATCAATAATTGGGAGTTCTTGTAAATGTCATTATCACCATCATCATCATATATAAATATCCCTCCTAAGTATTCTTAGAGGAGTGCATGATATTTTGGGTAAACAAACAAAACATGTTTACAAACCTCTTTCCATTAGAATGATTTAAATTCTAATATTAACATACTGTGTTAACCTAAATCCATTCTTCATTGTCAAATATGTATGCAATTGATCTTCATTTCCTGACCTAAGATACTCTGGAGTAACCACGTTCATCAATAAATAGCACTTATACGAGACAAGAATCATGGGTGGAAAATCTCCGAATAGTTTGTATATTATGTTTGCATCCATCAAGATGAAAGTGGAAAACTGCAAACCACGTTTTATTACCTGACAAGTACTATGAAGTGCTTACCACCACTGTATATAAAAATCATATTTTATTAACGCAGGTTAACAGAAGAGAGCGATATTTGCAGTACAGCATGGATTTGAAAGTGTGTAGACCTTCTTTGTACAGGTACTATAATCTCAATTTAAACCTTTTAAACACTATGGAAAATCTGTTGTATTTGATTTTAGATGGTATATGGGCATTCATTAATGCACAAAACAGCTATTGAGAATCAACAACATGTACATCTTGAGTCTCCTCAAGAAAGTATGTGTTTGTCCTGATCTCCAAAAGCTCACAAGCTAAGGAGAAGGATTATTATCAGAATAAATATATTGTCTGTAGCTAGATCACATCCATATCCTATTCAATACAATTACACTCATGGGACAAAAACAAATCCTCTGCCTGTGTGTGTCTGAGTGTCTTCTGTGGGCTGGAGTGATGGTGGTGACAGGGTTTAGGAGAAAGAATTGTAGAAAACTCTACAAAGTAGGATTCAAAATGAAAAATGTATTTGCAAATTAAAAAAAATACACATAGGTGTGTTTTAGAACAGCTTTTGGAAAGCATACAGTTCTGCAGAGGCTGAGTACGGAGAAATGACTGGCAATGTCTTTATGATACATTACTTGTGAATGAACTGATGCAAATCTGCCTTTGTAACACCCAACTCCTTTACTGCATGGGCTGTAGGACTGCTTATCCGCTGTTGTGTTCCATACAATAGTATTGTGTGGAATCAATCACTAATTCTCACTTCACAGCAAATTAATATTTTTAAATGTTCCGTATTTTTAAAAAATATTTTATTTTCTAAAGATGTTATTTATTTTTAAAGGCAGGATAAGAGAGGGAGAAAGAGAAGGAGAGAAACATCAACGTGAGAGAGACATTGATCAGTTGCCTCTTGTCCATTGGTTGCTTCTTGCACATGCCCCTAAGGGCCAAATCTCAACACAGGTATGTGCCCTGATGGAGAATCAAACTGGTGACCTTTCTCTTTGCGGGACTATGCCCAACCAGCTGAGGCACTCTGGGCAGGGCTGTAACCTGTTTTCTATCGTGTCATTTTGTTTTCATATTACTGAGTTTCTATAGTTCTTAATTCTGAATAGTAGTTCTTTATTCTGAAAAAAGTGCTTTATGAAATATTTAACTTGTTTATATTTCTTTTCAGTCTATGGCTTATGCTTTCATTTTCTTGTCAGAGCCTTTGAAATAGCAGAAACTTTTAATTTTGACAAATTCAGTATATCAATTTGTCGTTATATGAAATATGCTTCTAGTATTATATTTAAGAACTATGTGCCTACAAAGGATTTGCATAATATTTTATTTGTGAAATTTTACAGTATAGCTCTTACATTTAGGCCACAACCCATTTTTAATTAATTTTGATATATGGTATAAGATATTGTTTGGAATTTATTTGTTTTTGCATATGAAAATCCAATTATCTTGGAACCACTTGTTGAAATTGCTTTAGTACTTTGGTCAAAAATCGCTATTTGCATTTGTGTGGGTGTATTTTGACTTGTTATACCATTTTATTGATTTACCTATCTATTTTTATACCACTACCACATTGTCTTGATTAGAATAGTTTTATAATTAAGTCTGAAAATCTGAGCATAAATCTTATAAATTTACTTTTTTAAAAAAAGTTGTTTTGAGTATTCTAGCCCCTTTCAATGGACATACAAATTTTAGAATTAGTTTGTTACTCTTTACAAAATAGTTTGATAATATCATGTCATTGAAAAGGTCTTTTACATATTTTGTTAAATTTATTCCTAAGTACTCCATATTTCTTGATAATACCATAAAGTATATTTTAAAATTTTTTGTCTTTGATTGTTCACTACTAGTATATAGAAATATATATTCTAAACATGTTGATATTGCATCCTGAAAGCTTACTAAATTTGCTTATTAAATTTATTTATTAATTTATTAGCTTTTTGTAGATCCTGTTGGACTTTCTATATAGTTAAAAATGTAGTCTGCCAGTAATGATAGTTTTGCTTCTTCCCTTCCTGTCTGGATGAATTTAGTTTCTCATTTCACTGAACAGAACCTCTAATACAATGTTGGATAGAAAGGGTGTGTACTGACATTCTTGTTATCATCTCTAATTTTAGAGGGGATTTTGGTAGTTCACCATTAAGTACAATGTGAACTGTAGATGTTTCCTAGATTCAATTATCGAGCTAAGAATTTTCCTTCTACTCCTAGATGGCTGAAAATATTTCATTTACTGAGATGTTCATGTGGTTTTCTCTTTCCCTCCCTCCCTCCTTTTCTCTTTCTTTCTCTTTCTCTTTCTCTTTCTTTCTTTCTTTCTTTCTTTCTTTCTTTCTTTCTTTCTTTCTTTCTTTCTTTCTTTCTTTCTTTTCTTTTCTTTTCTTTTCTTTTCTTTTCTTTTTTCTTTTCTTTCCTGCTTTCCTTCCTTCTTCTTTCATCTTTCTAGAGTCCACATGGTTCCACCTGGGCTTTTTCTTCCTGCACTACAACTTAAAAACTCCCACATGGCAGTAAATTCTACCAATGGTAGGTCTACCTCTGTTGTTTCTCCTATATCAGGAATCATTGTCTTTCAGTTCCTCTTGTCCCATGTCATGATAATCACATATTTCTAATTTTATCTGTTTGCATCATTTCTTTTGTTATGTTGATGTTTTGGTGGGAAGGTAAGAACAGGTCTTATTATTCCATTTTGGTTGTGTACAGAAGCCCCTTAGTTCCTAGATATGTTGAGATTAAAGTTATAGCTGATCTAGTGTTGCAAAGTTGGTCCAGATGAAAGGATAAAATGTTGTGACATATATAGTAGTTTAAAATAATATGATTTAGGGTTTAAGACAATTTTCAAATGAAAATTAAAAAATCCAAATATATTATAGAACTCTGGAATCACTTTTCATTGATATAGAGACACAGCTAGTTAGTTTTTTAAAGCATAGCTGTTTGTTTTATGTTGGGTTCTCCAACAAGCAGCCTCTAGAATGAAGTTTGGTATATATCTCTCAAGAGTGTCCTTGGAATCAATATCATGTGTTGAGAGATGTTGGTGAGCAGGACTAGGCAGAGGGAAAAGCTGAGCTGCAGAAGAAGCCCCATTAAGTCCTTGGCCAGCCTTACTGAGAGTTCAAGTATTGAAGTGGTCCATCACTGCTCTATGGGGGAATGGCAAGTGAGGCAGTTCTGTGTGGAAAAAAGCTGAAGGAAGTCTATAGATAGCCCTCCTAGCAGCAGGGGCAAAAAGCCCTCCCTTGCAAGGGGACAGGTGATCTTGTATAAACATGTCCATCATAATTATATAAACAATAGAAAAATTAAATGAGTGAATGACATATATAAATTCCCTAATGCTGTTAGGTAACACTAATTTGGGTGGATATATTCTAGTATACTTGTTAAGTAAAATAATATCAAGTATTTCCCATTTATCTATTTTTATTAGACTGAATAAAAAGTTATAGAATTGCAAGGAAGATAGTAATAAGCTCTTTAGTAGAAACAAATCTTACTTGTCATTATTAGGCACTTTTTGAGAAAAAAAAATTATTTCTCTGTACTCTTCTGGAAAGTAGACCTTGGAATGTTTTGATAAAAATGCCTGGTTAGAGTAGTATGTTTCTGAGTTGTACCACTGAAGAAAGTGTTTCCAAGGAACATTAGAATTTCATTCTGAAATGCACTTGGCTATTGATTGACTAATCAAGATCTTTATTGAATACAAGTCAAATTTTGATCTATATACTCACCAGTGACCTTCATAAATCAGAAACAAATTGCTTCAGGAATTCTAAAAGATCGCTGATGCTTTACCACACATGGGAGTGTGCATGGGCACATGCACACAGACTCACACCATATATACTACTTCAGTTGTAATAACTTTTTTTATTCCCCTGTCAATGCACCTTCAGTCATGCATTGAAATAATACCAGCAACTTCCTTGAATGTGAAAAAGTGTCACGGTCAAGCAATATAGATGATAATCCCCTAACTGATCACTAGGTAAGTGGCCTGGTGTCCAGCACAGGAGATGTGAACCATGACCATTCAGGCAGTGAGTAACACTGATCTGTCTACCGAGAGCTTCTCTGCAGACATTTATGTTTATTTTATTTTGGGAAATGAGCCTTATTTTGTCATTTGCTAGATTCTAAAAATATTATCATGGATAAATAAGTATGATATTTTATTGGGGAATGCAAAAGGATGTGAACATTCATTGGCGAATTCAATATGTTATACACAATATGCTGTGAACATTTAAATATTAATATTTTGCATTTAAAATTCTGATGTTTACTTAGATATATAAATCTTCCCACATAATTTTAAGTCACTATTAAAAGATGATTTAATTGATAAGCACATATGTTATATTTTACATAATTTTATTACCATTTATTTTAGATGGTAAAAGCCTTAGCTTTTGTAAGTAGACTAATTCCTAACATTGTTAACCATGCAAGTTTTAGTGACAGTGGAGGAAGTGTTTGACCTCTAAATCTTGACTTACACTTCTTCTCTCCTCTAAGTTTTAAACATACAGAAAATCCCCAATGTATTATTGTCTTGTTTTGTAAATGTTTTGCTTAAAATAATTTCAACCTATAAAAATTGAAAGAGAAATATAATAAAATCAGTGTATTCTTTTTTAAATCATTTTTTATTTTAATTATTGTTCAAGTACAGTTTTCTGCCTTTTACTCCCATCCTGGCCCAGCCCTCCCCATCTACCTCCCATTTCCACACCCCCCCTTATTTTTGTCCATGTGTCCTTTATACTTGTTCCTGCAAACTCTTCCTCTTTTCCCCTGAAATTCCCTCCCCTCTCCCCTCTGGTCACTGTCAGCCTGTTCTCTATTTCAGTGTTTTTGGTTATATTTTGCTTGTTTGTTTGTTTTGTTGATTAGGTTCCTGTTAAAGGTGAGATCATATGGTATTTGTCTTTCACCACCTGGCTTATTTCGCTTAGCATAATGCTCTCCAGTTCCATCCATGCTGTTGCAAAGGGTAGGAGCTCCTTCTTTCTTTCTGCTGCATAGAAAGTGTTGGAAGCAACCTAGGTGCCCATCAGTAAATGAATGGATCAAAAACTATGATACATTTACACAATGAAATCAGTGTATTCTTTAATTTGACTTGCCAACTTGTTAACATTTTACTACTTTCTCTCTCATTCTCTCTCACTACTTGTAACTATTTTACACATGTACACATATACTCCTACAATATTTCTTTGCTATTGATGAAAGTAAGTTGCAACCATAATTTCACTTTCAAATATATCTGCATGTAACCACTAAGTACAAATGTATTCACCCATATGATAAAAGTATCATGATCATGTTCAATAAATATAATATTGAAACAAGAAATAATACTTAATAGGTATAATCCAGATAAAATTTTCCCAAGTATTCTATTAATGTGTCTTTAAGTTTTATCCCCTATTGGATTTAATCCAATCAGGCATCACTTATTGCAAATAATTTTATGTCTCCTAAATATCTAGTGTCCTTAGTTCCCCACCCTCCCCATTAGTGGGATAAATGGTGGTTTCAGAAAGATAGGTTAACGTCCCAGAACTGGTGACCATGATCTTATTTGGAATACAGAATCTTTTCAGATGTTATTAAAGTAAGGATTTAGAAAATAATTCATCTTGAATTATCCAGTTGGGTTACAAACCCAATAGCAAATATTTTTATAAGAGACAGAAAGGAAGACATGTAAAGTGTGAAGACAGCGGCAAAGATTGCAGTGATGTAGCCACAAGCAAAAGAGAAGAAATAAAATGGCTGGAGCCCCTAGATATGGTAGACAAGGATTCTCTGTTGGAGCCTACAGAGGAAGGACAGCTCTGATGACTTCTTGATTTTGCACTTCTGGCTTTAGTCTGTTCCAGAGACTAAATTATGTTGTTTTAAACATTAAATTTAGGGTAATTCATTACAGCAGTCCTAAGAAACTAATACCTCACTCCCAATCTTTTTACATTTCAATAACACATTTCATTCTTTTGACTTTTTTAAAACCTATAACTCTTGTCTAATAGAGGATGTCAAGTCTACCTTTACTTTATTATTTTCTCATGATTAGAAGTGATTATTATTTTATTATGTTTGAAATAAGACTTTTTTGGTAAGAATGTTATATAAGATGTGTTATTATTGTATCACAATAGGGGGAATATAATGTAAGCTTATATTATTTGTGTGCTTATTTTTAATACACTTATTTTGGAATAAGTTACATTTACAGAAAAGTAGCAAAAAACAGTGCATAGTTATCAATTAACTTTCAACTTGATTGCATTATTAACATCTTGAATAATCATGGTAAATTTATCAAAAGTATAAATTAATATTAGTAGTTACTATAAATTTACTACAGATTTATTCTGATTTTATAATTTTTTTCTATTAAGATGATCTTTTCCTGTCCAAAGATACAATTTAGGATATAACTTTTTTAATTTTTTAATTTTAATTTTTATTGTTATTCAAGTACAGTTGTCTTTATCTCCCCCTCACCACGCATCCCCTACCCCAGCCCTCCCCACCTCCCTCCCCTGATTCCACCTCCCCTTGGTTTGTCCATGTGTCCTTAATAGTTGTTCCTGAGAACCCTTCTCCCTGTTTCCCCCATTATCCCATCCCCCTCCCTTCTGGTTACTGTCAGTTTGTTCTTAATTTCAATGTATCTCGTATATTTTGCTTGCTTGTTTGTTTTGTTGATTAGGTTCCATTTAAAGGTAAGATCACATGGTATTTCAGAATACAATTTTGTACTTAGTTATTATCTCTCCTTAGTTTATTCCAGTCTGCGACAGTTTTTTTGTCTTTGTTTTTCATGACCTTGACACTTTTGAAGAAATTTGATAAGGTATTTTTTTAGAAAGTAATTTAATTTGGATTATCTAATATGTTCTATGATTATACTGAGGTTGTAAATTTTGGAGAAGAATATCATAGGCATGAAAACATGATATTAATATTATTTATTGTTGGTGATATTGATGTTGACTGCTTGTTTAAGGTGGTGTCTGACAATTTTCTTCACTTTAGTTACCATTTTTCCAATTCTGTATTCTATTCTTTGGAAGACTATGTCCACCCTCGATCCAGGAAATGGGTATTAAGCTCTATCTCCTAGAAGAGGGGTTACCTATCTATTTATCTATTTTTTAAACTTCTTGATACAAATTGTTTATCCCTTTTTCCTCACTTTAAAATTTTTCAATCATTTTTTGTGTCAGTATGAATGTATAGGTAGTCATTTTGATAGTTTTGTTTTAATTCATTATTATTATTGTTATCATTCTCATTATTATTTCCCCACCTAATTCCAGATTTGACTATTAGGAGCTGTGTCCTCAAAACCTGTGATCAGGTTTGTAGTTTCTGGCCCTGTAAGATGCTCCAAACTCTTGCATTTTCTCTGCTGAAGTTCTAGAATCTGCTCTTTCTCCAAGGAAACCTGGTTTCTTTTATTAAATAATGGCGTATAGAAACCAGTATATAGACATTGTTATACATATCATTATGTGTTTCCACACATATCTGAAAAAAGTATACACACACATGAACCTTAAAATGAGTTTATACTGATATTTTTATTCAAGAGTTCATTCTAGTCTATACACCTGTTTCTTTGTAAATTTTTACCTACTAACTTGCAAACTAATACACTCTAAGATGGAGAAACTTGACTTCGATATATTTTTGTTCAACCATATTATACAGGTAAAGTGGTTTCAGAATTTCTAATCTGGATCTGTGTGTATGTTAAGTTACACTTTATACTACAGTTTTTATGCTACAGTGTTTATTTTATTTTGTCAATTGCCTTGTAGAATCCAGTAAAACATCATTTTCTATAAGTCAGTGATATCAGAGTCACCCTTGAGAAGTAGATAAATACTTTGTCTAAGCCTCAAATAGTTCCAGTGTTAACAGTGATAACACCACATGTGCACCAAATGGCTATGAAGAGATTTATAATTCACATAGTGAGGTTTTGTGGGGAGAGCAGGGCTGACATCCAAGCAGGTCTAAAAATTGCTTGAGAGACCAAGGAGGGACAACTACTTGTGTGTGTGTGAGTGGTATGTGTCTTTGTGAAGGGCATGAGGCTAGATTTAGGGTTTCCATATGATTACAGTCTGGGGCTGACACAGTTTCAACTTTTCATCGGTGTTGAGGGAGGGAAAATGTGGGATTCCTTATAAACTTGTGTGGATGTGGAGTAAGAGAAGAAGACAGAGTGGTGGCACTTGAAAGTGGTTAGCAATCTAACATCAAAAAAATTAGACTTTAATTACAATCACCTCCTTTATTTCTATTTCCAATTTTGATATTATATCATACATTTGTAGTAGAGCTGGATTCTATCCCAGGATCCCCCAACATCCTGGTTGACTTTTTACTTTGTTTACATAGAATGCACTACATCACTTTTAATCTATATCATTATATATAAAGTGAGTTACATGCAGACAGCACAGAGTTTGGTCTTGCTTTTCATCCAATGTTAAATTTTTTGTCTCGCAACTGTTTTGTTTAGATTATTTATTTTTTTAATAAAATATTTTAATATTTTAAGTGTACAATTCAGTTGCATTAATTACAGCAATATTATCATTTATAAAAAAATATCTATTTAGTCTTTGCCCCCCTTCCTGGCACAGAGCTCCTAAAACCCTGGGAATTTCTTAAGAGAGCAATAAAGGTGTCTGCTATTATGTTAATGAGGTGGCTTTTGGAAAGCCCCAAGTAAACTGGTTGCCAAGAAAATCAATCACATGATTAGGGAATTGAAACTTTTAGTCCCACCATCTGACCTGAAGGTAGGTAGGAGAGAAGAGCCAGAGACTGAGTTCAATCACCAATGGCCAAGGATTTATTCAATCACGTCCATAAAATAAAGCCTCTGTAAAAACCCAAGAGGACAGGGTTCAGAGAGCTTCTGAGTTGAACTAGGAGATTCAGGGAGGGGAGCTCACTTGAAGAGAAGGCACAAAATCTGCTTGTCCTTTCTGTAGATCACTTTAGGTAGTATTCACTGTTTACAATATTAATTTTTCTAATCCCTGAACATGGGAACTCTTTTCCATTTATCTGCATGTTCCTCAATTTCTTATAATTTTTAGTGTACAGATCATTCACCTCCTTGGTTAAATTTATTCTTCAGTCTTTCATTGTTTTTTATGCTATTGTAAATTGAACTGTTTTTATTTTTTCAATGGTTTGTTGTTACTCTATACAGCTGCAATTGATTTTTTGTATATTGACCTAGCATCCTGTGACTACATAGAGTTCATTTTTTAGCCCTAACAGATTTTTGGTGGAATCTTTATGGTTTTTCTATATGTAAGATCCTGTCATCAGCAAATGGAGGCAATTTTATTTCTTCTTTTCTGATTTTGGTACATTTTTTTTTTTCTTTGCCTAACTTCTGTGTCTAGAACTCCTAGTACTACGTTGAATGGAAATTGCATGGGGGTGGGGGGGCAACCTTGTCTTATTCCTGATCTTACAGGGAGAGTTTTCAGCTTTTTGGCATTGAGTATGATGTTAAATGTGGGCTTGTCATATATGGCCTTTATTATGTTGAGATGTTTCCTCTATACACACTTTGTTGAGAATTTTTATCATAAATAGAGGTTTAATTTTGTCAAATGCTTTATCTGCATTTACTGAGATGACCATATGATTTTTATCTCTCATTTGTTCATGTAGTAGATCACAGTGATTAATTTACAAAGGTAGAATTATCTTCTCATCCCTGGAATAAATCCTACTTGATTTTGGTGGATGATCCTTTTAATGTATTGTTGTATTTATTTTGTTAATATTTTAATTTAGTTCTTTTTTATCATCTATGTTTATCAGGGATATGTGCCTGTAATTTTTTTCTTGTCTGGTTTTGGTATCACAGTAATGCTGGCCTTGCAAAATGAGTTAGTCTTTCCTCCTCTTGTTTTTTAGAAGAGCTTGAGACAGATTGGTATTAATTCTTCTTTCTCCTTCATTTCTGAAGGACAACTTTGCCAGGTAAAGTATTCTGATTGTTTGGGGGAATTCTCTTAAACCTGCATAGCCAGGTACTGACAGACTCCTGCTTTCTTTCCATTGGGTGGTGCTGAATGGTCAGTGTTGCGTGCTTTTTCTCAACCTGGAAGAGTCGCGTGGTTTGCCATAGGTGCTCACTAGCTATCTGCAAAGACTTGCACTAGCTGGGCTTAGGTGCAGCTGCAGGGACACAGCCATATTGTGGGAGTGTGTGTGGCTGAGAGGCACAAAGCATTGGGGCTGCCCGTGCTACAATTAGGGGGATCCCTAAAGGAAGAGTTCCAGAGTGTCATGGACTGGCATTCTGATGGAGTTCATCAAGCAGTTGATAGAATCCAAGTCCCTTTGATGTTCCCAGAGAGCTATGGCTGCTGTGCTATTGGCTTTTCCCAATTACGAGCTACACAGCACACCTTAGTATTCTGGATGGAAAAGAATTGGCAAAATGCACAACTGGGGAAGCCAGGTGCTCACTCACAAGCTCTCACTTTGCACTGTGGAAGAAATCACCAGCAAGTATACTTGGCACCAAGCTGTGCTGTCTTGAGAGATGCAGCAGATAAAGTGAAACCATCCCTTTTACCAAGCGTGTCTGGGATTTTTCTCTTTGCCCCAAGGGTGGGCTGAAACTTCTCCTAGGTTTTCGCAAAGGGACTGTCATCCATGGGTGACTGTCAAAAATGCATATTCTTTGGGGGGAAGATTCTAAAAATATCAATTCCTCCATTTTGCAAGTGCTGCTCCCTGTTTATATTTTAAAATCATGGTATTTATGAAGTACTGTATGTTGGTTTTTATTTCATTTTTAATTATTTTATTTGAATTTTACAAAATATTTTTGTTAGCATATTTTCTCCTAAAAATAAATGTAAATACACTCACTATTCACTTTCATTCTCCTCTAGACCACTGCCATTTATTTTTCTCTAAATTGCATTCCTATTTAAAAATGCTTTAAAAGAGGACACTGTCACCATATCAGAAATTGACCAGAAATTATACATTATGTTGTCAGATAAATGCTGTAACATTTAAAAATACACAAACAGTTCTGAATTTGAAATAATGAAGGGAAGATTATATCCTCTTCAGAATCCCCTAGACATACCACTCTCCCACTGATATACTACATTATAAGTTACAAATTTATTCAAAGTAATGATATCACAAGCTCCTTGTGCATGACCTGACTTCATTTGCCTTTGAGTTGTTTAGAAAAACAGTAAGAAAGAAACCCACCTCAGCAGGAAAAATGCAAACAATCCATAATGGGGAAAGTGTATAAAAGATAGGAAAGTGTTTCATTGGTAAAAAGAAAGTCAAACTGCACTTTAGTGTACTTCTTTTGAGTTTATGAAGTTATTCAAAGGTGGCTTTTTTAAACAGATGGTCTCTCTGTATACTAAGAGCAGAAAACAAAAATTGGATAATTTTAAAAGTAAATTGGACTTAGGTTAAAAAAAAGTGTATGACGTGGCAGTACTGAAGCTAGCATCAGAAATGGAGTTTCCTAAGGATGGCAGAGTTCTTAACCTTACCTTTTGAAAATAAATAAAGTATTTTCTAACTTAAAGATCATGGTCATTACTCTCTTCATACCACAAATATTCCATGGAAAATTGGGGCATTATTTAAAAGAGAAAGATGTGTACACTTTTGAGATATTTCTCCATCACTAGAATAGAATTATATATATTTCTATGATGTCCAATCTACTGTGTAGCTAATAATCTTCAAACTATAAAATATGAGTTCAATACTCAAACAGACAGTACTCAAAATTTAAACAGTGTTAATATATTTTTGTGATTGGTGGAATTCCATGCACATGGAACCCCAAAAGATATTTTAAATCCTCATTTCTCATTGAACTCCTAAATCACAGTTGCTATTGATTTCAGAAGATATCCTTAGCTAGAGAACAACACTAGGCATGAAGAAATCATAGCTAATAGGTCCACTAGTACAATCTGAAGAAAAGAATGATAACTTATCTTAAATTATGCATATGGATATCTTTTTTCTTGTATCTAAGACAACATGTACTAAATGTGATTTTCAGTATGTGTTTCACAATTGTTACACCATTAAATTGAGAGAGAAAATTGCCATCAACTGATGATTGCATGAAGGAGTCAATGCATAAGAAACAATACATGAATCAAACAATAGGATTTCTAAAAAATTCAACATTTCTTTTATTCATAGTTGTTCATTCAGGTTATACAAGCTGCCAGTCTAAAGGAACAGAATGTAATGAAACACTTTTCACTTAGCGTCCACTGCAGGGCAATCCAGGGCCCAATTCCACTCTCCTGGAAGCATTCCCGGGTCTTTCCCGAGTTAACACTACTACTCAGCAAATATTTTTCTACAGTTCATAACAAATACATTTTATCTCTGATTATTGTGTTTCCCTTTTTGTTAAACATGTAGTTTCTCATTAGGTTAAAACATTTTCTGCTGTCAAATTTTCTGCAGGTATTGGGTATTTTGCAATTTACTCTGAATAACCAGGATTAAAGGTTGTCTTTCATTTCATCAAAGGTAGTCTGTGTTAATAAAGATGAGCTGTGCTTCCACATGTATTCATTTCAGTAATTTTTGGAGCTTTAGCCTCATACCTTAATTCTAGCCTCACAAGATATAACACTTGGGGTCTCAGGCAACACACATACTAATATGTTACTTGTTGTCAAAATCATAAAGGCATTAAAAAGTAGCTGAGTAGGAAATCGTTTAATTTGAACATTTAGACCATATAAATATAAATTCTAAACTAGTAATCCATTAAACCAAAAACTTATTTTTGCATTTTTAATGAAACTGACAAATTAATATACTATTTGAAGTGACATTATTTAGCTTACTGCTTTTTTTTTTAACCTGCATTTCAATCAGTTGCTTAAAAGGTCATGTTTAATGTCACATTAGCACCTTCCCAGAAAGATTTATTTTTGTTTGGATTCAGTATGATAAGACAAAACTTTATAGGTATTCATTAAAATGGAACCTTCTAAAGTTCCATTTAAGATTTTAGCATAGTTTCATTAAGGTGTCCATCTTTATTCAATGCCATCTGACTGCAATAAAACTTCAAAACATAAAATAGCATACAGTGATATTAATTCAATAGGTCCTCCTCTTTTGGCTTATTGGATTTCATACACAGATAGAAAAATAGATACCATTGTAGTTATAGATATTGTAAATACACTATGATTCTATGCATAAAATGTTATTCACATTCTTTCCTCATACACTAGATTAAAATTAAGAAAACTCAATGAGATTTTTAAGGTTTTTTTAACATCTAAATAACTCTCAATATTTTACTCTCTTTTTCCTTCTATTGGCCAATAGCTTCTTCAAGCATAACAGAAAACATTATTTCCAATAGCCATATTGAGTCATATTGAGCATGAATATACATATATATATCTATATATGTATGTGTGTGTGTGTGTGCACTTCTTTTGTGTGCTCTGTCTTTGAAAACAATCAATCAGGGATTTATTGACTCAGGCAAGCATATATAAAGTCAGTGGTACCTGCTATTTTTGACAATTTTGTATACTTTTTCTTTTTTATTGTTGAGAGAACTCCAATTTGTCATTAGTGAGCTGCTTACTTACTATGCAATAATAATTAATTAGTTTATGGTGCAGGCTTAAGAAGCATTTGGTGATAGCTTCAGGGGAAACATATTTCTTGATCTTTTAAGATGGAAGAAATGTTTTATCTTACTTATTGGCATAAAAAAATGGAAACACAGATCCCAAAGCTACTGATATACTTTGATTTATCAGGATTTATTAGCTTTAAGTTGAAGTAAATGCATTGAAAGACATAGAGGAAACAAGGAATGAATTTCTCTTTTCATTGAGTTTCTGTATGCTCCTTGATGAATAATTTCAATTATATATACCAAAAGTATCTCTTTACTTTTAGGACAAAAATAACTGTTAACATCCCCATTCTCATAATCAAAATAAAAATACAATTAGGAAATTCTGGATTTTTTTCTTCATTTTTTACAAGTCTTTCAAGTTCTGAATCTATGATGTGTCATCTGTGTATATACGTATTCTGTCCAGAAGGTATCCAGCCATGCAATATGAAAAAGAGAGACATTTATTGAAGAAGATACAAGATACAATAAACATTGTACATAGGACAATGATGCCTCAGTCTCCTTCAAAGTAGGCACCTTGGGACTTCACACAGTTCTGCTGATTGCCATTAGCTACCCCATTGTATTTTCCTGACTCTCATCCATGGTCTGAAATCTCTTCCCTTTCAAAGGTGATTTTAGTTTTGGGAAAAGCCAGAAGTCACAGGTGCCAAACCTGTGACTTCTGTAGAGGGGTTGAGTCACCCGGGTGATTTGATGTTTTGCCAAAAAACTCTGCACTAGATGTGATACATGCGTAGGCACTTTGTCATGATGAAGCTGCCAATTGCTAGTTGCTCATTGCTGCAGCCTTCCGAATTATCCAAATAGTTTCCTCAAGGGAATGTTGAAGCTTAACATAAAATTTGATGCAGATTCATTGGTCTACTCAGTCATTTTGAATGTGACAGCCACACATCATGCACACTCTCAATTGTGTCTACTACCTCCACTGACAAGTACAGTGAAGTCATCACTATTTATGCATGTGCATTCCAGTCCACTATCTTTGGCTTCCAGATTACATAGATGTCATTTAAACTATATTAACAATGGCTAGAATTTCTCCAGACAGACCTCAAATTCCATCAACTAAAAGATGTTAATTCTTATAATTTCAAAGGTTAAAAAATCAATTTTAGAAAATTAAGAATTTAGAGGCATTAAACTGCATTTTAAAAATAATTTAGTTAGTTAGAATTTATTATACACTATGAAATGCAGGTTATTAACATTCAGAAATAACAAATTGGCATCTACCTCTTTTTTCCTGATGTAGGGCAAGTATTATTACCTAGTACTAGTATTCTTTTCTAAAATCATAGCATCTTACCAGTCTTTATAATATAACTTCTCTACCAATGTGTTTATACTTTTAATTTATCTTTTACCAATCTATTTGCTTTGTTTTCGAAAGACAAGTCATACTTAACAAAGATGTTATCTTGCCACTTATATGTGTCTTGAAAAATAGTCATGGGTTATGCATTATTTTGTATGTTTATTATCATACCTAATTCTAAGGCTGATTTTCCCTTTTTTGTTTATATATTTTTTTCAGTTTGCATCCCTGGAAAATGTGTTCATTATACCTAAAATTCAGTGACTTAGCAAGATATGTCTGTATCTCTATCATTATGTTTCAGAGTTTCTTATATGTCCATTTTTTTTCACAGATCTTATACATCCTCACACCTCTTTATACATACACTTACCTAGCTCAGTTGTTCACTTCTCACTACTCTTCACATCATCTTATTATGGCCTCTGAAAACTGTCATTTAATTCCCATTACCACAAATTTACCTCTGAATGTTTCTCTCTCTCTCTCAAAACTTTAACCTTAGGATAGTCTCTGTGGTGAATTCCCCCTTCCTCCAACATCCTGGACTTTTCTTGATTGAAAGAGAGCGAAGTGCTCTATTTGCTCCTATTGTAATTTTCATTTTTTTTCTTCCTTTTCCCTTCAGAACCCCACACCCTTGAAGTTTATGTGGCCAGATGGCACCAAAGTCTATGGCTCTTTATTACTCCAGCTATCATACTCCACCTCACCCTTTTCTTTTTTCTTTTTAATCGAAGACTTAAATTTCGCTAGATCACTCTATTCCTCCATCCTTTTATTTATTTTTTTTTTCAGCCCTTTGTTGTCATTGAAAATTAAATGAAAACCCTGGCCTCTTAATTTTTTGACCTCCTGATATCTTGCATATTTTTAGCAACCAATCTAAACTACTTACTTTATATCCTATAGATTTTTTTGAGCCCCAACTACAAAATGCAGTTTAGTCATTTGATTATATTAAAACATGAAATCATTAACTTTATCAGTTTTTAACCTATTTATCACACCATTAATGTCTCTCTCTCTCTTTTTTTACCTATTTTAAATTCTGTGTCCTAGAAATCTATTCAACTCTTGTTCACATCCTTAGTCCAACCATCTTTTCTTCTCTCTGTCAAAACTTTAACACTAGACAACCTCAAAAGCAAGCACATTTCATGTTGATTCTGCACATGTACAAGTGGATAGCATAGGAAAAATATCACACAACTGTGGTGTTGTGTTTCATTTAACATTTTGGGACCAATCCTCAAATGGATATATACTACCTTTTAGCAATATGGTTGTATGCCCAGACAAAGATGCTTTCTCACTGTCCAATGTAATCATATTATAACTATAATTTCCTCAAATCTCTACTATCCCATTGCTAGCCAATAATTTATTCAGCTTATATTTGTTAAAAATTGTATGAGAAATGCCTGCTTATTCTACCATCAAACCTATAAACCTGATTTTCTAACTATGTGCTCTTTTTTTCTTTCTGTAGAAGTTCTCTAGAGCTGAGTACATTATGTGTTGCTGTCAAGAAAAATTACAAGTCATACCAAAAAGGAAATAAAACACAATTTGAAAAGGGAGCAAGCATCAGTACCAGACATGGCAGGGGTGTTGGACTTGCCAGATTGGGAATTTAAAACTGCTATGATTAACACGCTAAGGGCTCTAATGGAAAAAGTAGACAACATACAAAAACACATGAATAAGGTAGTGGAAAGATACAAATCCTAACAAAGAATCAGAAAGTAATACTGAAGATAGAAACAAAATTCTATAACAGAAATAAAAAATGCCTTTGATGGGCTTGTTAGTAGACTGGGCACAGCTGTAGAAAGAATCTTTGAGCTTGAGGATATGATATATCAAAAGAATCCTCAAAAACCAAAAACCAAAGAGAACAAGAATAAAAAATCTAACAGAATATCTAACTACAAACAGCACAACAACAAAAGGCATAAAGTGTGTAATGGGAATACCAAAGGAGAAAAAAGAGAGAAAGAGACAGCAAGAAAACAAACAATCCAATTAAAACATGAGAAAAGAGTTTAACAGACAACTCACCAAAGAAGATATACAGATGACAAGCATAAAAAAAGATGCTCTATATCATCCATTATCAGGGGAGTGCAAATTAAAACATCAATGAGATACCACTACATTCCTTTTAGAATGTCCAAAATTTGGAACACTGACACCTAATGCTTCTGAGATTTGGAGCAAAAGTTTTATTCATGGCTCATGGGAGTGCAAAGTGCTTCTGACTCTTTGGAAGAGAGTTTCTTTCTTCTTTCTTTCTTTCTTTCTTTCTTTCTTTCTTTCTTTCTTTCTTTCTTCTCTCTCTCTCTCTCTCTCTCTCTTTCTTTCTTTCTTTCTTTCTTTCTTTCTTAGAAAGCTGAGCATACTTTATCCATATGATCTAGCGATTATATACTTTAGAATTTACCCAAAGGAAATGAAAATTTATGTCTGCACAAAAACTTGCACATGGGTGTTTGTATCATCCTTATTCATAATTGTCAATACTTGGAAGCGACTGAGATATTCTTCAGTAGATGAGTGGGTAAATAAACTTTGGTACATCCAGACAATGGAATATTATTCAGTGCCAAAATAAAATAAACTATCAAGCCATAAAAAGACATGGATGAATCTTAAATGCACATTACTAAGTGAAAGAAGCCAATGTGAAAGCCAACTGTTAGCTTTCAACTATGTGACATTCTGGAAAAAGCAAAACTATGGAGACAATGAAAAGATCAGTGGTTGCCTGAGGTGTGGGGGAGGGGATCAAGGGATAGAAGACAAGGGATTTTTAGGGCAGTGAAACTACTTTCTATGATACTGTAATGATAGATACATGTCATTATGCATTTATCCAAACCCATAGAACTTTAACTACAGGAGTGTTCTGTAATATAAACCATTTACTTTGGATAATTTTGATATTTCAGTGTAGGTTTATATCAATTGCTACAATGTAACATTCTAGTGGAAAATGTGGATAGGGGAGAGGCTATGTATGCGTGGAATCTGAGAGTATATGGGAAATCTCTGTACTTTCACCTCAATTTTACTATTAGCTTTAGGCTACTTTTTAAATCATGTCTTAATAAAAAGAAATACCATAGCATATTAATTCCTGAGCTTGCTTGCAAACCCAGGTCTGGTCTCTTTCAAACGCCATTCTTTTTCACCACTACATGAGATTTTCCATTTAAAATGTTTTTTTTTTTTTTTTTTTTTTTCAGAATGTAGAAGTGAAAGAGAATGTTTTTCTTTTTACCATTCATTTTTTACTATTTCATCTATTTTTATTATTTCTCAGGTTCAACTTCCCAATCTATCTTCACCTCTAGTTTTTGAAGATTAAAATATTGTAACTTCTCCTAGTTATTTATCCTAACACCTGCTTTCTTTTATTATTTAGGTAACACTTCTTTTCTTTATGCATTAGGTTACAGTCATCTCTACATCTTATCCCTTAAGATGCAAATTGTACTTTGCTTCAGATATTTTACCTGCTTTTTTTTTTAAGTATTCCAGTTCTAAATAGGTACGTCTGTTTATTTGTTTTATTCTTGGAGTGCCTATTTACACGTTAAAGTGCCATATCTTTGGAGATAAAAAATGCCAACAGTTCAGATCACTCATAGGGAAATAATCAGCTAATATTGGGATAATTATTTATAATATAATTTATCTTTAATAATATTCAATGCAATTATTTTAAATGCCAGAGATTGATTCCTGTAAACTCATAAAAAAACTATAAAAATATTGGAATTAAAGAGAACATATAGAAAAGGTTTACTGTTATAGTAGAGTCCACCTCAAATAGGTAGATGTTACGTTTCCATATTTATAACATTGCCTAACACTAAGAACAATTCAAGAAGTATAATCAATGAGCATTCATTGAAGAATAAAGCACAACATAAGACACAGCTACGTTAGAAATGATAAGCAGAAAGTGTTAATTTTCAAGATATATTTCCACTAAATTCTTGAAAATATTTTATATTTTATAGAGATCTACATTTTAAATTAAAGACAGAAGTCAAATTTTTTCATACTTTAAGATATTTCCATCACTTAAATAAATGATAATCAATAATTTATTTTTTGTTTTTTCAACCAGATGGTTTGTGTCATGTAGGTACAACCATAGAGATTAAATGCCTTATAAATTCCATTGAATTTATTTAAATACCACACAGTGGCTATCAGGTGTTGGCAATATTTTCTCTCTGAATATTTTAAAGATGACACTATTAAAACAATGTATATGTTCTAAATTACACTTAAATTAGAGAACCAAGGAATTGAATTTCCATGCTAAACTACAACCTTTGTATAAACATATACCAAAAAAAAAAAATGTTATTCAGTAAGTTCAGTAAGGGATCAAAAAGTTGTATTATATTCCATTATAGACAATTTAAAAAGACATAAATGCTAAGATGTTTCTGAACACACAGCTCATTTCCTGAAATATATGAGTATATGGTATGTAAAAATGATTTTATAATTAATTTACAAAAATAGAATATCTAAATTTTCTCCTTATTTTTAAACTGGAACTAATCTTAAGAAAAAGTAGGTCACAGTACTGAAGAAAATAACTTTCGTAATTAATTGGTTAGGAGTTTGACCTGGGCTTAGGACATACTAAATGTACAATTTTACTTTGGTTGTAAGATGATATTATTGGAAAATGCACTATTACTTTGATATCCAAAGATGGTGTTAACCACGATATTCTTCATGATAGTATTCTTTTGTTCTAATATGTTACTATCCGATGTGTTTAAAATGTACTCTGCCTTTAAAAACACATGTTTGAACTAAAAACATATTATAAATAAAAGGACTATATTGGTCAATATGTTTCACCTACAGAAGAGAAAGTGGTATCTCAAAGAAAAATCAACTAATTAAGCTAAGAGTTGGACAATCCACCCTTCTCTGCCTTATTTCCCAAACTTAGAATGAAGTGGAACAATGAGATATAGTATGAAATTTGGAAGGAGCAGAGATGTAAAAGATCAGAGTTTCTGTTATAGGACTTTCTTGCAGTGATTGCCCCATAACCATTTTTGTGATGACACCCTAATACCCCAATCCATCCTTTCGGTTCCTTTTTGAGCAAGAACCTCTAGATCCTTTGTCTAAGAAGGCTCATTAATATGGTATCCTACCAAAAGCCTTCTTTCTATGCTGGGATGAGACAAAATCAGCAAGAGAGGTAAAGAAAATTGGTTATTTCTATCTTCTTTTTGGTAATACACCTAATACGTTGAGGTTTCTTCTGTTTGTATTTACTATATTGGTGATACAATTCTTAGTTTAAAATACATGAGGAGTAACATCAGCAAAAAGGCAGGCTAGGAATCCCCAAGCTTAAATTCTCCCACAGAAACATCAACAAAGCAACCACAAGCTGTCTAAACTTGGAGTTCTAGAAAACAATCAAAGGTTTGTAGCAGTGAAGCCCAGGTCCAGGCAAGGAAAAATAAAACAAAACAAAATAAGCAAACAAGCAAACAAAACACACTATCTTCAAAATATTAGAGTATTTTGCAGTCGTTTAACTGGGTTTTGCAATATTTGAACTGGAGAAACTAAAGCAGACTTTATTGACAAATGATTATGAAAGTCTCTTCTAACCTGCATGAAAGATATTTGAAAAACTGACTTTTGCCCTGGCTGGTGTAGCTCAGTGGATTGAGTGCTGGCCTATGGACCAAAGGGTTGCTGGTTTGATTCCCAGTCCAGGGCACAAGTTGCAGGCCAGATCCCCAGTAGGGGGCGCATGAGAGGCAACCACACATTGATGTTTCTCTCCCTCTCTTTCCCCTTCCCTTCCCCTCCCCTGTCTCTAAAAATAAACAGATAAAATATAAAAAAAAAAAAAAGGAAAGGAAAGGAAAAGAAAGACTAACTTACTCGTCTTTGCCTTGCATAACTTAAACACAAGTGAAAAGAGCAGCGTGCACTATTGCAAATTACCCAAGTGTGATAAAAAAAAAGTAATGGCTAAACAAAATGTAATATATATACATACAATGGAATATCATTCAGCATTAAAATTGAATGAAATTCTGATACATGTTTGTTATAACATGAATGAATGTTGAAAACATTATGCTAAGTTAAATAAGCCAGACACAAAAGAACAAACATGGTATGATTCCTCTCATATGAGGTATTTAGAATAGGCAAATTCATGGGTACGGAAAGTCTAGAAGATAATAGGACCTGGGGACAGTTAACTTTTGACTGAGAATTAAATGCACCAGGTGCTTTTTGGGGAGGTTATATTTTTGTTTTAAATATGTAGCTCTCGTTGAAGGATTTCCCACCAGCATGTAGGCATGAAGAACTTCATAGGTCTGTTTCCCAGAAAAATGGTAAAACATTAAAACAAACAAACAAACAAACAAAAAAACCTCTAACATCTCTGGAAATGTTTCTAAGAGCATGAGTAAAAGACACATATATTGAACAAAATCTACTGAAACTTGATTAGAATAATGAGAGACTGTGACGTATGAACCACAAACCAGTCCTTCTGTATACACCCACCCACACCTCCATTCAGTGTGATAGAAACTACTCCCAATGGGTGCAGCCAGCAACCTCTAATTGTGCTCCAAGTATCAGTCAACTGTTTTTCAGAAAAAAAATGTTGAGCTGTTTATAAACCATATCAACCAAAGTCCACCGTGAAAATCAAAATAATCAGCCTACATAACTGTAATGTTTTGTTTATTGTCTCTATTCAACCATCTCCAGTTTATAATTTGGGCCATTTAACTTGCAAATCTTGTATCAAAATGAAACATTATCTCCTCCTCCCAGGTCTCCTGTTTGTTTTCTGAATATCTAAATCAAGATAGCTCTTCTTAGCTGATACGCGACTCATATTATGATCTCATCTTTTTTCACTCGGTATTCTCAAACCATTGTATTAATGTGGCTCTGTGTTTTAACTCTGATTTTTTCTGAATATGTTTCCTAAATACAAGTCATTTGAGAAGTTCATATAATTGATGATCTTCTTAAAAGTGTATGCCATACTTTCATGTTTGCTTTTTTCTGTATGATTTTCCTTCAAATTATCAGTGCCCCTTTAAAATATGAGCTTACTGGAGAGCTTAATTAATCACCATATTGCTTTCTTTAAACACGTACATTTCATTGTCACTGAGGACAATTTATAGTGGTATCATTTGATAATTTATCTTGATAATTTCAAGCTCAGAGTTTCTACACCATTTCTACTAAGTCTTTAAAGATCTTCGTTGTTAAATTTATGGTACTCAACAGATGGTACTCACCATCCTCTTCCATGGCCAATGTTAAATGTGGAAACAATCATTATTTGCTTCTCATGGTACTGTTATTCCCTCCTTTTATGTGTAGCCCAGTTTCTCACATTTAAGGAGCTCTTCTTTGGCATGTAAGATATATTTTACATCAAGCTTCATGGCAGGTACCCTCTTCCATGTTAACTCTGAAGTGTTTTTTTTTTTTTTTTAATACATTTCCACTTTAGTTTATTGCATTTTTTTGTCTCCTGATTTCACACCCTCTTGATTTTTCTACTGTTCTGATTCTTACATCATTTTGACCATTCCTAAATAATATTCAGTTTCCCTGGTTATGCTCAGTATGTCTTGTTACAATTATTAATAATAATAACAGCAAAAGTGATTGACCTTATATTGCATCAGGTATTGTAAGAAAAGATATGCATATATTATCACTATTTTAATAACATGATTATTACATGCATTGGTTAATATACTCTAGGTTTGCTCAGATTCTGGGGACTTTCTACCAATAAAATGTCTTTGCAATTCTATCTCACTCAAAATTAAACATTCATGTAATCAAGGCCATGATGTCATACATCACAAGTTCTTGTCATTAAGAATTATATCTAGAGAAGGGAGCAGCTGGCCTCATCACCTTTTACTCCCTAAGAAGTAGGGTTAGATTTCTAAAATTCACTTTCCTCATGCCTACATCACACTTCTACCAAATATTCTGAAATAGTTTTTATTCATGGAACAAAGTGAAGCAACTGTAACCAAAATATGTTCTTTTTTATTTCATGTTTAAAACTTAATAATGATAGTTATATTTTAGTAGTTTTGTCCCTCAAATGAGCCTAGTAAAGAAAATTTAGGTATAACAGAATAAAAATAGGTTTTCAGTTGTCTTTTGAGAATTAAAAAGGCATGCAATGAAGCAATTGATTCTTCTACTAGAGCCTACCGCCTTCTGAATTAGATACCAATTTCAACAGCTCCTGTCTGCTCCTGATTACAAAGTTTTTATGCCTTTCCAGATAGTGATATGCTCACACTTACCATGTCACTGAAATTTCTTCTGTCCCAAAGGTAAATGGACAGAAGTGATTTTGTCCTTTGTATGATTAAAACTTAATTAAACACTTTTTAATAAATCTATTTTGTTTAAGATTTTATTTATTTTATTTTTTATATAGGAGAAGGGAAGGAGCAAAAGAGGGAACATCAATGTGTGGTTGCCCCTCCCACATCCCCTGCTGGGGACCTGGCCCGCAACCCCGGTATGTGCCCTGACTGGGAATACAACAGGTGACCTTCTGGTTTGCAGGCTGGCACTCACTCCACTCAGCCAAACCAGCCCTGAGGATCTTATATCTTCTAGAAGAATCCAAAAATGTCTGTTTTAAAAATATTTTTGTGAGCTCAGGTAACAAGTCATCTAGCTGTCCTATTTATTCTTATCATAATTGGGCAATAATTATATTCCCTACTTGTTTGACTTTGGAAATTTGCTTAACCACTCTAAGATTTAGTTTTCCTTGTCTTTAAAATGGAAATAGTTATAATAGGGTTGATTGCACAGCTGTGAATATAAAATTAGGTGAATACAAACTATCTGGCAAGTCTCTTTTTAATATGAGTTAATTACCCTAAATCTGGGCCATAATAATTGTTAATTATTGTCTTTATTGCTCAAATGAATACATCAGTTAGTTATTTTCAATAACAGCCTTTTATAGTTATACGTAAAAAATACATGAGAAGCTCACAATCTACCTAAATCTTTAGCTCACCCTAGGAGGCTAGTTACAAAGTATTAGTTATTCATATGATACTAGAATAGCTATGCTTCCCAAACAGGGCATCCTACTTAGTAAATGTAGGAGTTCCAATCTCTTTGTTCTGGGGCTAGCAAAACAGCATATTGCAAGGAAGTCCTAATATTTTTCTTTTTTTAAGTTCCCCATTGAGAAGATAATAAATGTTTGAATTGCCCACCTAGAAAGATTTTCTTTGAGTAGTAAGTGCAGGGGTCATTTGAAAAGTCACTTGATACTATGCTAGAAAGAAGATAGTTTTTCTCTTGGGTTGGCTATCAATAGATGAAATAGCTTTTCTCTCTCCTTGCCTCATCCCCCACCTCATCACTCATGCCTTTTATAATATTCTACAAAAGCGTTGCTCAACTGCATCATGTCTGACAGTGAAGATACATAAAATGCCCATTTTGTTTAAATGAATGGCAGTAACCTTTTTGCTACACTAACTACTACCACACCACAGGAAACAGCGTGGGCTCTGCTTGTATCTCTTCCATTTTGTTTAAATGAATGGCAGTAACCTTTTTTGCTACACTAACTATTACAACACCACAGGAAGCAGCGTGGGCTCTTGTATCTATTCTCTTTCAGCTCATGCTGTTTTACAGGTGATATAAATCACCATCACCTTTAATCTGATAATCATTTCACATGTGATCCCTGTGCTGTATGCAATTAGGTTCTTTACTTGCTTGAGACACCTGATTTTCTAAAGTTGTATACTAACTTTGATAAACGATGTTTTCTTAAAGAAGCAAAACTGGCCAATAGCATAGGTTCAGATCCTGCAGTATCACCCTGTTTTTAGAAGAAGCCTCAATGACTATTTCATCTTTGACTATAAAATATTCTTTTCTCAAATATTCAATAATTTTTATTAAGTACCAGTCTCATGTTAAGTTCTCGGCTTTAATAGTGAGCAAAAAATTATCACCTATTACTTTAGTTCTTTATTTCCCTTACAGTATAAAAATCTCATTTATACAGTTATTTTCCTATATATGGTTTACATATATTTACTATTTTTGAACTAAAATAATCATAAATTCTCTTTTCTAGAAAACATATACCACTATTTTATTGTTAAATGACATACACAATATGTACAAAGTGGCTGGAGGTATTGGAATTAATTCACAATACCAAAGATCATACAAGAAATGGTCAAATTGGTTATATTATGCAATCACCAGTTTAAAGTCTGTTTCATTTTGGATTTATTCAGAAAAATAACCTGAGACAGCTGTTGCAGGTCAGGTTTATGTGGGAGGGTCCCAGGAAATACACGTATGGGAATGAGGAAACAAAACTGGAAGGAGACAGACAATAAAGTGTTAGCAGTCAAGCAAGTGGCTGCATGGATAAACCACTTAACGTGGTGGGGATCTGCAATCTGGCATCTAATGCAGAACATCTGACTGGGAACTGTCTCACCTGAGGGGCCAGGGGGTGGGGCTATAAAGACTTCATTTGTTCTTGGTTGAGCGCTGCTCTTCACGGCCACTAACTCTTGGCATGTCCACGTTACTGAAAAGGTGACTCCTGGCTCCAAAAGCCAAAGAAACTCCGAATTCAGGCAAAGAAATATCAATACTGGCAATTGGAGGTCTGCCCAATATGTGTTGAAGAGGTCAAAGGAGCATGGTAAGATACCTACATTTAGCCATAATTCATTGATCAGTTTAATAGATAAAACAGTGGTGAACAACAGCAACAAATATTAAAGGAAGTAATTTATACTAGTGACACATAACTGGATTACTATCCTGCAAATACTCCCCGAATCCCCCAGACGGTATCTGGTGTTCATTCTGTGAACTCCAAAAACAGTTTATACTACTTCAGTTATAACGTATAACTCTACTTATATTTATTTTTACTCCAACTGCCTACATCGTTTCTTGCTGTTGCAAGTGATAGTCTAACTGTATAAGTATCTTCTCCACAGTCTTTCTGTAATTCACCTCCAGCCTTTGTCAGGGACAGAGGCACTGGGATGCTTGTATGGCCATCAGCTCCACAAGCAACACCAGCACCAAGGGATAACAGTGAGTCAACACAGTGACTATGCTGTTCATTCAGCTTTTATTAATAAAGTTTCAACCAAAATCTATAATAACCCAATAACAATAATAATCACTTAGAAAAAAATAGCAATAACAAACCCGAGTCCCCAGAGTTCAGATCAGGTCTCGATCCAAGAGGCAGCAGGTCAGCGTCTTGCAAGGTGGAGTCTACAGCAGCTTCTGAGTCAGCTACAGCAGGGTCAGCTAGTCAGAGCAGCGCAGCATTTCTCGGCCATCTCAGCTCCTCCGGCTGTCTCTGCTGGCCGAAGGCCTTTGTTTCCATACTCTCGTACGATGTGACTAGTCTCTAACACATTTAGAACCACCTCCACAAGCGCGTGCTGATTATGCCACTCTACTGCGCATGCTCTGAGAGCGTAGTATTACCTGGTCGATAATCTCCGGACACCTACCTCATTGTTCTGCGCCAGTGGGAGGGATCATCATCCCTCTGAGTCATTGCTCTACTGCACATGCTCTAAACATGGCCTCGCTCGGGGATGTTATCTTAGTTCGGTCCTGCTGTCCACATCCAAAAAAATAAGCTTTGTGAACACCACGGTGTTATTCATCTTGCTTAATGTGATATCTCAGTAACTGACGGAATGCCTGCCCCACTGCAGTTTCTTTGTAATCACCTGATGAATAGTGGGCCAGTCATACCACATAAAATTTGCGATGTTGTATAGAAAAAATGGGAAGATATATTTTTTTAAAATGAAACAATAAAGTATACATTCAGGGACTGCGTTTAAAATGACTTTAAATAATATACATATGTTGTAGTATTTCAACCGAAATATAATTTGTCGTAGTTCCTCTCTGTCATACGTAGCTCATACTCACTTGGTGGAGATAATTGCAGGGCTTTGTAATTTCACTCCAATTATTTTCAGTTTATTTAATTTACTGGTATTTTTAAATGTCACTAATAGTTTATCAGGGTGAGTTTAGAATTTGATTGGAGCTATGATCTGATAGTGTTTGCTTTTTGTCTGAGTTTCTTTTCAAACCCAGATAAGCATGTTTTGAAACTAGCCAGAACAAAAGTACCGAATAGCAAATGCGTTATGATATTCAGGTAATGTCACTTTGAAGAAAGAATAAGCCCTCAGGAAAGGTAAAGGGAATCAGTGAGCATTTAATTAGCACTTAGTGAAACCACTTTAAAAGAATGTTTAATAGCCTATATAATATGTAACATTGACTCTTTTCTAAAATTCTTGAAAGCTTAGATTTGGTGAAATTTCTAAATAAAAGCTTTCAGGTTTAGGAAAAAAAAAGATGTGTAGTCTCCAGATTACCATGCATATTTTAATTTTTATACAGTAGCTTTTTAGGATTGTGAGAAGCTGTGAATGAGTTTGCTTAATTGTAAGAAGGAGTAGAAACATGGAGGGGAAAAGAAAATGCAAGACTTTAAATTTTCTTTACACGCATATATATTACCTTTGCTTGGAAAACTGCAAATTTGCCTTCTTTGAGAAAGTGGAGGCACTTAGTTTTCTTAACTAAATTTGGCAATTAAACAAGTAACTATTGACAGTAATAGAAAGTAAGTTTCTGATTATGTACACTAATATAAAAAAGCCAATATTTTAGACAATGTATGTTTTTCCATAGTTCTAGAGATTTTACCTATACTGCTTAAATGGGGAACTATCAAGTTTGGTAATGTTCAATGTCATAAGACAATACAGTGCATGGCAGGGCAGGTTCAAAACTTACCACGTTTCCATGGCCTTGTAACAGAAATAATGTGTTTCTTTATATGAACCGAACCACGTATTACAGTGTGCTAAAATCAAAACCTAAAAGATAGTATATGAACTTGAGCAACTTAACCTGTACTTGTTTAACATTTTCATTTAATTTTCTTGTTGGCAATGGAACGTATTCGGTAATGAGCTCATGGTTTCACATCAAACCTGTTTTTTTCCCTCCTGTTTGGTGTCCCACTAAAAGGTCTCACCAGCACCCTGCCCCATGTGGCTCCCCTGGTTGGGTATCCTTCCACATGGATGCCTGGTGGGGGCACATGCCTGGGCTACCAGTTCCGTCCCCCAGGACATGTTGCTCTCCCTCCCTTCCCAGTTCTCCAAAAATAAATAAAATCTTTAAAAACATAAAAATATAAACAAGCTGAATGACTTAGAGAATTGTAGCTCAGGAAGAGCAGCTAATGAAAGAAAATAAACTGAGTATTTTGTGGATTTGTATTATCTTCCCACATCATTTTTTATGTCAACAAATTAAGTCTTAAAAGTTTGATATTATACATATATATTTGTAGAATACACATTTATAGTTACATGCATTTATATTTACATTTAAGTATAGTGTTATTCTAAGTATTTTATGGTTTTATATACTTTTATATTTATATAAAATATATATTTTATATGCAGTTTTATTTACATGAAAGTACAATTTTATGGAAACTCTTTACCTTTTAATGAAAATATATCACTTTAATAACATTTCAGAATTGAGAAATTGTGCAACTTATGGAATTCTCAGAATACCTCAAATTAAGCTTGTCAGGCCTATGAGATCATTGGCTAAAAGGCACTTTTGCCTAGACAGTGAATGAATGACAGGTTAAACTCCCTTTGGCTCCTTCTTTGAAAATTTGATTGTTCACCTTTGTAGCTGCCATAGATCATTGATTTAAGAGGGATCAAACTCATTGCTAACTCTGGAATATCAAAATGGAGAGATTAATCAAACTCTACAAACCCACAGAGGTTGTCAGGAGACCAATGACTTTTCCTGGGCTATAAGGGATGGATTTACTCTGAATGAATTAAATTGATGAGTTTCAGGAGAAGGAGGAGGATCCTGTTAACATTCATGGCGGTTTTACTAAAGTCTCAATAAGAATCAACTCCTCTATGTCAAAGCTGAAACATTTTAGCTTTTAAATGTCTAGGTTGGCTGACTCATGACCATCCTGACTTACCACAGATCAGTTATTTCAATAGCCACTCAATCAGCCCCGACAATTAAGGCAAAGCGAAGCCTATAATTATAGATTAGTGTCACCACTGCCACAAAAGGGAAAATTACAACTTACACTTTGCTTAAAAAAAAAAAAACTGGTTCTCAGATTACATTTTAAAAGTTTTACTTTCACTTTTTGAATAAAAATGTTAAATAATTTAATGTGTTAGTTTAGGGGTAGGATCAGGATCAGTCTTGTTCAGATGCACAGATATTTTTAGCTTTTATATGAACACATTTTTTTATTTCTGTACATGTACTGGTAGTTTATAATGTTATTTTAAATGAAATTCCTTTACAAATATGTGTTCTCACATGTTAGTAAGCACTCATATTTAGGAGAAAAGCATATCTATGTAGTGTACATACAGTGGATATGTTTTTTGTTTGGTTTTAAAGGTATGAATATAACTTAGTCATTAGTAGTGTTGATAACTCTCAGTAAACATTCTTAGCTTATTTTTCTGTAGGACAAGAGAAGCTTCTTATATGTTTCTTGAATTTAGAATTAATTCTTTCACTTTAAAAGTTAAGACTTTGCTTTACATCTTCCAATTTGCCTCTTTTCTAAAGCAATTAGAGATTCTTGTCTCAAACATCATTTATTTCTCTCTAATTAAAAAAAGTCAAAGACGAAGCATAATTTCAACTGGTAAGGGACACATTCTTATAATATACTTTCATTTTCTTCCATATGTTACTTTCCTCTAAGATTCTTGTCAAGTAATCCTAATGGAAAATGAGAGAGAAAGGTCAAAAGGAATGCCTTGATCTCATCTGACTTTGGTGAACTTTAAAAAAATTGTGGTCCAAAGTATGCTTTGCTCCCACTTTAGCTTTATGCTTGATCCATTTTATTCCATGTTGCACATAACCTCCTACTTACCCATGCTCCCGCAGACCCAAAGGTAGTTCTTTATCATAACATTGCATACACTTAATTCTAAGAAGAATTTAAGTGGGTAATGGCAATGCAGGTATAAAACTACTGTAATTAAGTTGATTAAAGACATTAAATGGTTTGAAGTAGGACCTAAATAAAAGAAATAAAAATACAACTAGCCAGGTTTGAAATTATACGCTTTCATCAAGTAATATAAATGTATCATCAGATATAAAAATTAATCACAATCATAACTGTAGAAATTTTGAAATTCAACGCTCTTATTCACTACATATTTGGGAGGCACTTAACATTTGTTAATGTGCTAAGTTAGGAGGTATAATGGTGAACAAGACTTTTCCTTGCAGAGTTTAGTACATCTGATGTAGAAAAATAGGTGATTATAATTCAGTTGTAGAAAGGCCATGGCCTTTGTTTATTATATTAACTGGACCACTATATGCACGGCTATATGACACAAGTCAGAGCGATCAGCTTTGTAATTGGAGTTATTTTAGGGGAAATTCTTTTTGTTTCTCTGGTTATGCAGCTACAATAATTGCCCCAAATCTATCAGTGGCCCTGCTTATCATGAAAAGGCATCCAGGGAAGATCCCCAATGTTGCCAGAGCACCTTGATTCCATTTAACTCTCTTTTGGATTTGAAACCTTTAAATATATCATCCCTCACCATCAAGCTTACTTACATTTCACCTGAGGTCAATATAACTAATTACTATGACTATGATTAGTCAATATGACTAATATACCTACATAATCACTCTTATACCAGTGTCAATATTACACACGGAGGTGACTTTTCTCCAGGAGCACATTAAACAGCAAACATTTTAATTAATTTCATATTGGAATTTTGGCAGGTGGGGAAGAGAGCAAAGGGAAATAATAAAATTGAGTTAAAGGAATTAGCAAAAGAATGGGGAACCATGGTAGATCACATCTCATCAGTGATTCTTCTGTCCTAATTTATACACCTGCTGCTCCTATTCTGCCAAAATTGAATTATTAGGCTATTTAGAACTTCTACAGTAGGGTTAACGTGCTGTGGGGTTTCATTTTTGTGTTATTTTTTTGTTTTGTTTTCTCATGCATGTTTCCTAATGTTTTTCTCTATTTCCTAGTTCCATCAAAAACATCACTCTACCCCAGGGAACCAGTTCCTCTAAAAATCCTTCACATGGATGTAGATTATTTTATAAAAATAAAGGGAGAGACTGGTGTTATTTTTTAATATCATGTATAGATTAAAATTACTATAACTAAAGCAACAATAGATAACTTTGAGATAGTGCTTCACTCGTGCCAGGCACTGTTTTATATTCATGTCATGTATTATCTTCTTTAAAGCTAACAGCAATTCCTGAGGTAGGCCAGAGTTTTATTTGCATTTTATAACTAGTAAATAGAGGGCCTTTTGTGGTTATTTCACTTCATTAAAGGGACACAGAACAGCTTTTCATAAACTGTTGACTTCTGCATAAGAATTTCTGTGAATATAGTTAAAAATGGTAATATATGAGAACTCATCCATTACCTGTTCATCAAAACTCTGGGGTTATAGGACTCAAGAATCAATAAATTATTCAGTAGTATTAATGTGTCCTAAAGTTTGGGAACCAGTGAACTTAGTAAGATCAAGAAATATGACTCAGACAGCAGTGTGGTAGTTGGGGGAAGGAGAGGTGGAAGTGGAGGAGGGTATAGGGAGGATAAATGGGGATGGAAAATATAGGATTTTAACCCAAAGTACTAAAAAAGTCTGAAATTATGCATCCTTGCCACTACTGTAATACATCATAATAACTTTCATTGTTTCATGCATTTGAGTGATTGGGCCTCAAGGAACTTAACTCAGGTATTTTGTGATATTCATGGGCCTTTATACATTAAAGATAATTGAAGTAACCACAAACATACTTTATGACGGGCATAATTTAAAAATTTATTTTACCTTCAGCTGCCATTGTATTTCTCCTCTGTTCAATATACATTTTCTCCAGAATATTTAATGGCAAACTTTCTTAACATAATTATTATTAAAGTAAAATCTGAAAATATGTTGTAAATCATTGAGCATAATATTGATTCTGTATATAGGCATGACTTCTTATTGAAATATTTAAATTGTTTCATGCATTGAATAGTATCCTCAAATATGTCTCATTTTACAAATGAGACCAAAAAAAGTCTCATTTGTTTCTACAATAGATAAATCTTGAATGTCCACTTGATTTTTTAAAAAGTTAATATTTGAACATATAACCAATCTTTTGCAATTGTATAGGCTTCAATGTAAGCTATAACAATTATAGTTGGCTATACTTAATTTTATCCCAAAATTCATTTTGTGTACTTTCTGTATAACCTAAACTTATATATTTAAGAATATTTTGTTTTTTTTTCAGACCATGTTGATATAAATGTAGTTTTAAATGAAGAGTTTTATTTTGTCTTTATGATTTGGAGCCATTCCGAGGGGCATCCCAGCGTGAGCCATGTGACACAGTCATTTCCTAGAGCTGTTGAAGTGGCCAGGACAGGGCAATGGCCTCTCTAATGTGCTCCTTTCACAATCTTATAGAAAGAAAGCCCAGAAAACCAATTTTCTTGTAATTTCATTTAAAATAACAGTAAAAAAAATCAGTTGAAAAAATTATACTGTAAATTTTGTTAATGAATGCAGGACATACAAATCCTTAGAGACCTCTAATTTTATCTTTGATATCTTAGTATGGTTTCTTATTATTTCTCAATTCTTGTTCATATTTAGCAGATGGGGATAGTGCATTGGTCAATAGTAATAATAATAACAAAACATTAGCAAGCTCGCAAAGGAAGCCGTTGATTATAAAGATGACAGCGTACTTACAGAGCATAATTTCTAATTCACTCTATTTCTTCTTAGAAATACCACCACAATCTGTTTCATCCTTTTTCTTATGCTGAAGCAGGAGAATTGAAATTTCATATACCAACCATTCCTCATAGACTTAAAGTCTTTTATTCCTTATCCTTGGGTGAGTGCTGGTGACAAACTCTCAGAAGCTCTAGGGGAATTATCCCAGGGTGTAGCTCTGACCACAGAAAGGAACATTGCTCCTGAAGAGCGGATTGGTTCTGAATGAATGCCCTGTATTAGATGATCCCCAGTCTCAGCAGGAGTTTCGAAAGAGATTATTGACTTGCTGCCCCAATGTCTCAGACCAACAACCTGTAAATCATAAGACAGAGACCACAGGATGTTTTTCTTTGGACAGAAAGCAAAAGAATTCAGATTCCCTTAAAGAAGATTGAAACTGCAATTATTGATTTTTGAGAAAACAAAATTAATAGAGTTTTCTCATGTCTGATCTAGGCCAAATTTTAGTTGGCTGAAAATTTTCTTATGTTTTAAAATCCAAAATGCAGCACAGAATCTATTATTAGTTTTCACTCCTCAAAAAGTAAACCTGGATTTGTTTTTATTAATTTGATTTTGATTATTATTACTTATGTTATTTTGAGAAAAAACAATTTTTCTTTGTTAACACATTCAGGAACTAACTTTTTGCTAGTATTTTCCTGACATCCAAATCTCCTGACTTATTTTTACTGGATTCAATTCTCTACTTCTTTTCTGTGAATTTATAACTAAAAAAAAGTGTATCTATTATGCTATGTTATTTGGTAATTTGATATCTTATTCATTAATTTTGAATTGTTTGTGGAAGGTAAATGCAGTTGTAAATGTGACAAATACTCATCTACTTCATAGCTTCCTGTCTCAAATGAGTATATTCCTCCAAATCTTTTTATTATTTTATGTACCTTTATTTTCATTTTCTACCATTAATACCCAATTATGAATAACGTGGGAGTTACAAACAAATAAGCCTCCTGCTGTGTCACAGTTTGCAAAGAGATTAATTATGAACACAGCCAAATATCACTGCAATTTCCACATTTTGAAATTGCCATTTCCACATTTGAAAAGGGAAAGGAAACCTAGAAGTGAAAACTGCAGTTTAGTTGTATGTACTTACGAAACAGGTGACTCCGCTGTGCCTTTACAATGTGCATTTCTCGTCTTTCTAATATCCAGTGGCCTCACTACAACTTTTTTCTATTTGCTCCTCTTATTCCTTTTTCCCCCCACTTCTTTTTATTCTTACCTGAGGATATATTTTCTCATTGTTTTTAAAGAGAGAGGGAGGGAATGAGGCAAACATTGATGTGAGAGAGAAACATTTATTTCTCTGCCTCCCATACATACCCAGATGGGGAATCGTACTCCACAAAACAGGGAAACAAACTCACAATGAAGATATGTGCCTTGATCTGGAATTAAACCCAGTGTTTTGGTTATGGGATGACACTCCAACCAACTAAGCCACCATGGCAATGGCCCTTTTTTCCCAATTCTTAAATCTTGTAATTCTTTACCTCAGCTATCAGGATTTATTATATATGCATATTTTAAATTGATATGATTTATATCAACTGAGATACATTTAAAAATTGAAAATAAATTTAATTTTATAAAATGTTTATATTAACCACATTAAACTTGTATTATTTACTGAGTAGTCTTTTACTTGTTTGCTTTGATAAATCATAAACAAAAATGACAAGCAGCCTTTTCTCTACTTTGTATTTTATGTACTTCTGATATTACTCCTATTTTTTTTCTTATGGAAAAAGTGGTAATGAGACATTGCTAATAAACCAAAGTAATTAAATGCATGATCTACTAGGCTCATAATGCCTAATGCATTCCATTTTAGAACGTGCTTACCAACAAACTCTATTCATTTTTTGTTTTGCTTTATAGAGTCAAAAACATTACATTATCACGAAGCAGACTATATTGTGTCTACACACACAGATACAAAGTTAATATTCAAATATTTGGTTCAATTATATAAAATTCTGTTATTGGAAATCCCCATACAATTTTAAACTAAATTTCTTGTTAACATTTAAAACTCCACTGATTTTTACCTAAAATTTAGATTGCATCTTGTCTCAAAATAGTAGAAAAATCTAGGTATTCTAGGCTCATGGTTTGGTTTCCTCATGCTCAGTGTTGACTACCGTCTTTGGTTCACTACTCTCACTTCCTGATGAAGCACATTCATTTCTGTTACCTTCCTCTTCCTGATCTGCTTCTCCATTGATCCAACCATGACCATTTCCAACTATAACCATAGACCCAGGTTAATTCAGCCTGTCATCTATTGCATCCTTCCTAAGTATCCAAGAAAAAAATTCAGTGAAAGCATTTGCTTCCTCATCTGAATAAGGAAAAAAAACTTAGATGTATAATAGCATCGGATGTGTGAAGGAGTGTCATATGAAATAATAATTCATTATATCTGGTGGAGTTTCAGAAACTAGAAAGCAGACTGATGATACACAAAAAGTTTTTAAATATTTTTTAGGGACACATTTTTGTTAGTAAGTTGTAGTCAAGTTTTTCTGTATATAAACCACTCAAAAATTCAGTGGCTTAAATCAATATTAAAAATATTTTATTTATTTTCAGAGAGGGGGAAGGGAGGGATAAAGAAGAGAGAAATGGATCAGCCACCTCACGCACACCCCCAACCAAAGTCCTGGTCTGCAACTCAGGCATGTGCCCTGACAGGGAACTGAACTGGTGACCTTTTGGTTCACAGGCCAGCATATAATCCACTGAGCCACACTAACCAAAGCAAAACATTTCATTTAGCTCACTGATCAGTGGGTAGGCTGCCTAATTCATCTGATCTGAAGCAACTAAGCGAATCTCTATGGGGATAATTCATATAGCCTTAGTCACTTATCTGGTGCCTAGTAGGCTGTAGGCCAGGATAACAGGGCTGGTTTTGTACTTGTAGCTCATCAACTGTCAGTGTTCTCCACATGCTGGTTGCGGACTTAATGTGAGAGAGAAACATTGTAATATCAGAACTACATAAAATACAAAGTAGGGGAAAGGCTGCTTGTCATTTTTGTTTATGATTTATCAAAGCAAACAAGTAAAAGACTACTCAGTAAATAATACAAGTTTAATGTGGCTAATATAAACATTTTATAAAATTAAATTTATTTTCAATTTTTAAATGTATCTCAGTTGATATAAATCATATCAATTCAAAATATGCATATAT
This sequence comes from Anoura caudifer, assembly GCA_004027475.1. NCBI lineage: Eukaryota > Metazoa > Chordata > Mammalia > Chiroptera > Phyllostomidae > Anoura > Anoura caudifer. Next base: position 240,884 of record PVKU01001484.1, on the reverse strand, counting down.
AACAAATCCTGATAGCTGAGGTAAAGAATTACAAGATTTAAGAATTGGGGAAAAAAGGGCCATTGCCATGGTGGCTCAGTTGGTTGGAGTGTCATCCCATAACCAAAACACTGGGTTTAATTCCAGATCAGGGCACATATCTGAGTTGTGAGTTTGATTCCCTGTTCTGGGGAGTACGATTCCCCATCTGGGCATAAATGGGAGGTAAAAAAATAAATGTTTCTCTCTCACATCAATGTTCCCCTCTCACAAAAAAAGGGAAGATGGGAAGTAACAAGATCTTGTGCGCCTGGGCTTGAAACGTGGTACAGTGTTGCAAAACAATTTCCAAGACCAGTCCAAATTCAAGGGGTAGAAAAAAAGATTTCATGCCTTGATAGAAGCAAATTGAAAATTATTAATGTTATTTTTGCAGTTCACCAAGTAGCCATGAATATTTACCAAAAGAAGTGCCTCTGAACAGCACATGCCACACCTGGGAAAAAAATTTCTTCAAAAAAAGTTACCTATGAATATACGGTTAGCAAATCCTACTTTCCTTAGGAGCCAAAACATATTTTCATTGTTATAACTGTCTCCTAGTATTTTAATTGATTCACCAGTTATTGTTTTTTCCTTTGAAAAATTCTATCAAGTTTACTATCCCTGGTAATACAATATAAAAATTGAAATATTGTAAATATATAAGATTTGTCTGCCATGATTGAGTACAACTGGCCTTATTATCTTCTATTCTGAGTCTTTTTCCATTTAACTTAAGAGTTTTTATAACAGAATGGTTTGTTTTAATTTCTTGCCACTGATACAAGTTACCCTGGCCATGCAGCATTTCAAGTGCCTAATTGTTCGCAGGAAAACACCACACACAAGCAACACGTCCCCCACCACTGACCTAGAACATGTAAATTTAACAAGAGCCAAGTGTGTACTTAGAACAGGAGGAGACGAGGCTCCTGTGTTTGTTTTTTAATATTTAAAACAGTGTATGATTACTGGTTATAGTCTCTGAGTGGGAATAGTTCTGCCAAATTTGAGAAAATATCCTACTGTGTCTGTCCTCCATTTCATACCAAATTTCCAGAAACTTTTAAATCTGTGCCCTCCCTGTAAAGGAAATGGCTCCTTGAAGATCCTGTTTCCCTAAAGTTCCATCGCTGATTCTGATCCAAGAATATGATCAGGCAACTATTTCCACTCTACTTCTCTTTGGCAAATACAAGACAAAAATGAATAGCTTTGTTTTGGACACCTCTATAACTACTGTATCACATGCTCAAGTCATTGTATGACATATCCACTTTGACATACCTACCCTATACATCCAGTATTAACTAACTTATTTCCCCCACAACTTCCTTCTCATATTATTTTCTACACTTTATACCTTTTTATCACTATCTTTCTAATCACAAAGGTAAAAACCTTAATTCAATTTCTCCTTCTCATTGTGCTCCACATGCAAGTTACTTCTGAATCTTGTTTTTCTAGTCCTCAAATTTGCCTCATCATCCAGTTTTCTACTTCCTCTGTGCAATAGGCCACACACCTGGTCTCTAAATTTATCTTCTGGCAAATTCCACCAACTACAAATGTAGCCTAATTTTACAACATTCTGATATTTTTACTTTCTTTCTCTAAAAAAGGAAAAAAGAAAGTAAGACTCTCAGCTGATTTCTCAAAAGAAATTTTTCAGGTTAGAAGGGACTGGCAAGAAATATCCAAAGTGATAAAAAGTGAAGACCTACAGCCAAGATTACTACTCAGAAGCTATCATTTAGAATTGAAGGGCAGATAAAGTGCTTCTCAGACAAGCTGAAGCTAAAGGAGTTCATCATCACCAAGTCATTATTGTGTGAAATATGACAGAGACTTATTTAAGAAAAAGAAAAGGATCAAAACTACGAACATTAAAATGACAATAAATTCACAACTATAAACAATTGAATCTAAAAAGAACTAAGCAAACAAGCAGAACAGAAATAGAATCATAGAAATGGAGATCATTTGTAGGATTACTGGTTGCGGGGGACAGAGAAAACAGGGGGAAAGATGTAGGGATTAAGAAGTACAAGTTGGTAGGTACAGAATAGGTAGGGGGATATTAAGAACAGTATAAGAAATGGAGTAGCCAAAGAATTTATATATATGACCCAGGGGCATGAACTAAGTGGGGATTGCCAGAGGAAATGGGGGATACTGGGTAGATGAGGGCAAAAGGGGAAAATTTGGGACAACTTAGTAGCATAATCATAAAATATATTTAAAAAGAAAGCCCAGATTCATTTGACAATGGTAAAATTTATTTACTTACATCTAAAATTCAATTTGACTTGCTTAATACATTCCATTGTTTCCACTGTTCAATAAATCCACAATGCCTCCCCAAATTTCTTCTTTTGCTTTTTCCTTTTTTTCTTAGATTTGTTTTCTCCTTTTCATCATGGCCAAATCATACATTCCTCATGGTCTACTTTTAAATGCTTTTTTTTTGTATTGACTACTTAATAAACTTATATCTCTCTTTATCAAACTGGTATAGTTTATCTATACTTCACTCTTACTGATTCCTTCCTTTATTTTAGTTTTGATTTTATTTTTTTATTTTTGTTCAGATACAATTGTCTCCATTTTCACCCCACCACAACACCCCACCTCACCCACCCCTGCCTCCCACCCTTGAACCCACCCCCTTTGGCTTTCTCCATGTGTCCTTCATACATGTCCCTTGATGCCCCCCATTATCTCCTTTTATCCCTTTCCCCCCTCCTCTCTGGTTAGTTAATGTAGTTACAGCTAATTTGTACATATGATTCATTTCCCACATTTGTGAACTGTCTGGTTCAATTTCTTCACAATAGTGTGCAAAATAGGCAGTCAGGTATAGTATTAATTAAAGAGTGAGTGATAGTTTAATTAATGGAGTCAAGAATCACATCAGCCTGCTTACTTTCCCCTATATCTAGTCTGTGGTATATTCTTTTTGCAGGTAAAAACTATGTTTTGTTTTATTGTGTGTATGTGACATCCACAATACAGAATGTTACCTGCCTTCCAGTAGATGCTCCATGAATGTTTGTGTAATCACTGAAATACTGCAGTCTTTCAATGGTTTTCTTATAAAGAAATACAGCTAGCTGAACACCCTACTATAGATATGTTTGTATTAGCATGGGATGAATGCTTCCCTGTACTGATAAATCTGTTCCTGTTGCTATTAGATAAAATTTCATTAGAATTTGTTTGCCATATACATTGTTAATTTATAATGAAATTACAAACAGCTAAAGTAGAGAGTGTGTATGTGTGCAAGCAGATGTTAAGGGAGATAACCTGTCCTTTTTCAAAGCATTACTCTTTTCAAAGTAAAAGTGGGATTCTGCATGTATCCTAATTTTATTTTAGATACAGTATTTTATTCCATCCTGTTTAGAACTTTGTAATTTTGAATTTTTCAAATTGTTTTAGTTTAAGTCAGAAATTAGATTTCTAAAGCATACTTTCTACTTCATTCAAGAGAAATACAATAGGACTGGTTCTATGATAGCAGATAAAATAAGCCAAGCTGACTTAAACATGTGAATATTTTTTTGTATGTCATAACTCACTACATCCAGTTTGCTTAATTATACCCACAAAACAGAGAATTATCACTCTCTTGCATTAGTCAGTGTTAATAATAATCACCAAGCATGAGGCAATTTTTGCAAAGTCCCTAAGTATATCTTTACATGCTAATATGTCTGCAAATTGATCAATTAAATTAATTACTATAGAAAATAGATTAAGAATGCCATATACATATTTCTATCCCTATATATTTTAATTACTATTATTTCAATATGAGAATGCTTTACTTTTGTTAAATTAACACACACACTCACATAGTTTTTTACAAGATGGCCAAGAAGAAAAAGATAATTTAAAAATCACATTATCAATCATTAATGTATCTCTCAAAAAAACTATGCATATCTCAGAAAATTTGGCTAGATGCATATTGTCTGAATGAAACAGAAAAACTGAACTTAGATTTCTTATCTTGACACAAATGGCCATATCTGGATGTTATGATCAATTAGCATCACTAATATACAAAGCACTCTGGATTTTTTTCTGGAATGAAATACATGAATGTTTATCAACAGGGAACACAGAAATGTAGATGAAAACTTCTTAAATGAAACATATCTCATAATACATCTCATCTCTAATTCCCTTAGTTGATGCTTTTTAGATCATCATTCGTTATTACATGGACATGAAACAATAAAAATAGTTATAAAATATATCTATGTCTTAAACAATCTTAACTTTTTATTCTCTTTGCAAGACAGTGAAACACTTTTAATATCTTCAAATAGTATTATCTAAACTGGTAAACTGGAATTTCCAGTTTCAAATATTTTCCAGCAAAATTTCAAATATTGCTTTCTTACTTTAGATGCTTCAATAATGAGCTTGCATGTGGCTTTTGTTTTTCATATGAAACTGTGAAAGGAGGACTGAGCAAAAGAAAGTTCACAATATCCATGAAAGTGAATTATGTCAAGATTTTTAGCCCTGGCTGGTGTAGCTCAGTGTATTGAGCTCTGGCTACAAACCAAAGGGTCACTGGTTTGATTTCGAGTCAGGGCACATGCCTGGGTTGCAGGCCAGGTCCTCAACTGGGAACACATGAGAGGCAACCACGCATTGATGTTTCTCTTCCTCTCTTTCTTCCATTCTTCCCCTCTCTCTGAAAATAAATAAATTAAATTTAAAAAAATAAAAATAAACTAATCCTTACCAGAGGATATGTTAAAAATATAGATTTTTAGAGTCATTTTTAAGAAAGTATGAAACTTCATCTGAGTCCTCCATTAAAAGGGTCAAGGACATAATAATTGAGTTTGCATTTGGACTGATTTGTTTGCAAGTAATGAATATAAACTATACTTTGAAAATACAGAGTTTTCTAAAGTTTCTAAGAGATGGCCTTATGTTCCTTATGTGATTTAAATTTTGGAGGTAGAGAAGAAGAAAGAAAAACTAACAACATATTCTAGGCCCAAGATTTGCACTGTTGAATATTAATGCCCCAAAACCTTGGCTTGTTTGAAAACTCACTTCCAGTTTTTGGAATTAACTGTCTAAACATCAAACTTCAGACATACTGCTCTTGTATGTAAATTTGTTGTAAAACATCAACAATTAATGTTTTAAATTGTATCACCTTTTCATTTCTTGGCAAAAATAATATTCTGAAGCAACCATATAATTTGTGAATGGAGAATTGATCTTTTGCTATTGATAACTTCCAGGGTCTGGTATATTTGATAATTAAAGTGCTGACATAATTTAGCTTTTATTTTTATTTTCTGTCTCTATTCTATCATTCAAGGCTTTCTGTTTACATTTTGATTTACTATCTATATAGTTTGATTTTTTCACATATTTTTATAGTTGTTGAAGTACAGTTGTCTCCATTTTCAACATCATCACTCCCACCCCAGCATCCCGATTTCCCACACTTGATCCTAACCCCTTTGGTTTTGTCCATGTGTCCTTTATAGATATTCCTGAAAACCCTTCTCTCTTTCCCTCTCATTATCCTCTCCCACCTCCCCTCTGGTTATATGATTTGGGTTTTGTATTTGCAATATTCTGCAAGTACAATTTTTAAATTTTTAATATTTTATTTGGTTTTCTCAGATACAGGCACATGATCTCTTTATTTTTCTTATATTCTGAATAAAATGGATGATAAGTAGCACTTAATGGTATTCACATAATATGAAAACATGATCAAATTTCTGAATCACTAATGCATCATTGCCTATGTTTCCTAAGAAACACTTGCAAAAGATTTGCATCATAAATCTGCTAAATAATGAAACATTCACACTAATGAGAGAAACAATTCAAATGTGAGATTTAAAAAAAGGGTACAGAGAAAAAGAATTAAAAAAATACAAGTTAGACTTATTTACATTATTGCAAAAAATTGTGGTCTAGATGAAGTAAGAAACACATAAACTTTTTTTTTTAATGTGAAAATAACAGTCCTGTTTTTTAAATTAAAAAAAAATTTTAATTGTTGTTCTTGTACAGTTTTCGGTCTTTTACTCCCATCCCAGCCCACCCACCTAGCCCTCCCACCTCCCTCCCATTTCCACTCCCCCCTAGTCTTTGTCCATGTGTCCTTCATACTTGTTCCCGTAAACCCTTCCCCTTTTCCCCTGAAATTCCCTCCCCTCTCCCCTCTGGTCACTGTTGGCCTGTTCTCTATTTCAGTATCTTTGGTTATATTTTGCTTGTTTGTTTGTTTTGTTGTTTAGGTTCCTGTTAAAGGTGAGATTAAATGGTATTTGTCTTTCACTGCCTGGCTTATTTTGCTTAGCATAATGCTTTCCAGTTCCATCCATGCTGTCGCAAAGGGTAAGAGCTCCTTCTTTCTTTCTGCTGCATAGAATTCCATTGTGTAAATGTACCATAGTTTCTTGATCCATTCATTTACTGATGGGCACTTCGGTTGCTTCCAGCACTTGGCTATTGTAAATTGTGCTGCTATGAACATTGGGGTGCATAGGTTCTTTTGGATTGGTGTTTCAGGGTTCTTAGGATATAATCCTAGCAGTGGAATTGCTGGGTCAAATGGTAGATCCATTTTTAGTTTTCTTAGAAAATTCCGTACTGCTTTCCATAGTGGTTGTACCAGTCTGCCCACCAGCAGTGCACTAGGGTCCCCTTTTCTCCACATCCTCTCCAACACTTGTTGTTTGTTGCTTTGTTTATGATGGCCATTCTGACTGGTGCGAAGCAGTATCTCATTGTGGTTTTAATTTGCATCTATCTGATAGCTAGTGATATGGAGCATCTTTTCACATAAACTTTTTGGGATAAATTTTTTAAAAGGAAATTGACATGTTAGCTTAAATAGATTTTTCACAGTCCTCACATTTTCAATTTTGATTTCTACTTTGATTCTATATTTACTTTGAAATTTGTTTAATATTGAAATATATGGGTTTTTCTAAGTATGCTTTGTAATTGAATTCAAAATTTATTGACATGTATTCAGAAAGTATGCCCATTAGATGAAGGTTATTTATACTCTTTTACTTCTATCTTTGAGTTTTTTATATTTATTTCATCTGCATAACTGATAGTTACCAAAAGAGGAGTTTTAAAATCTCACACAGTAATGGTCAGTTTTTAGAAAGAAATTCTTTGATAACCAATTAATGTTTACTTTATATTTTTGAGATTATATGTTGTAACATACGCTAATTATTATAGCTTCTGAGGGCATTAAACATTTTATCTTTTACAATAATGAATTTACTTCAATACAACTCAGGTTTGAAGAGAAATTTTCTTTTGGAATATTGAGGTTGTCATTACTTTCATTTCTGTACTATTTTGTTGTCATTCTCTTGTAGGTGATCTGTTGTTTTTGTTTTGGCTCTAATATGTTCTTTGATGTGTCATATACATTTCTTTTGAATACATTTAAGTGTAAAAGTTTTTAAAATCATTCTTATTGGGTATTTGTTAGAAATCTTGGACCTCAGGTTTGGTGACTTGAAAAATCATCAGGCATAATCTCTTTGATTATTGACATTCCCCTTCTCTTTCATCCCCTTCCGGATCCCTGATGTGAGCAGTTGATATTCTCACTCCTTCTTTCATATCTCTTACCTATCTTGTGTTTGTGGGGTTTTTTGTTGTTGTTGTTGTTTTTTGGGTTTCTTTTTTTTTGCCTCTCTAGACTCCATTCTGGATGTGAGAGACAGCAATACCCAATGTATACCCAAAACCCTGTAACTAACTGAATTTGTTATTTCTCTTTGCTTGTAGAGAGACAAATAAAGTCTTAATGAGGAAGACAAAGTTTTGAGGTTTTGCAAAGTGTTAGAGGGGAGTTATATTGGTTACAGGGACAGGAAGGAGCAGGTTGCCATCTTAGAAGCACCCTCCCTGGGTTGAGTCTCTTGTAGATTTGTTGACCCTTAAAGTGTGTGGCTGTCATTGATTGGCTAATTATTGGAAGCATACATGATGAAACAATTCAATATTGATTGATCTGAGAGGTTTAAAATCAATCCTGGAATTTTTCTGATGCCATGACTATAAGTAATCAGACTTTTCCTAGGACTATGAAGATACCATAAGAATCATACATGGATAATTCCTTCTAATATATCTCCTAAGGTTCACTGACCTGTTTAATTGTGTCTAATCTGCTGAGTAATTAGTACACTGAATTTGTAATTATTATAATTATATTTTTAATATTCAGAAATTATGTTTGATTCTTTTTTACATTTGCTTTTTACATGCTTATATTTTACAATTTTATTTTATTCATCACAAAGATATCATTGAATATATGCATATATTTTTATTCTATACATGAAATAACTTCACTATATTATTCTTTCACTAGTCTGTTTACTTTCTGATTTTTCACTTGAAGTTTGTTTTCCTTGGGAATTTTTAGCCAAGGTGGGTGAGAAAGGTATAGGTGTTCAGTCTCTCTCCTGAAGACTTACATCATTTTTGGAGTGTGGTTGGGGAATTACATATTAATTTGGTGGGAGGAGTGGTGCATACTCTTCCAGGGGATGGCATGACCTTCTAAGTACAAGTATGGGTGGAGGTCTGTTAACTCACATTTTAATCTTGCTCCAGACCACCTTTTGTTATGCACTGTACAATATAGTGCAAAATAGTGTACAAAATAGATATGTGGCTGGAGGCAGTTAATCAAAGTTATTTATGAGCTTTTTCTGCAAGTGCTATGGACCCCTCCCACAACTTCTGCTAAACTCTACCAAACAGCAATACTTTGAAACATGTTTTGAAGTCAAGTTCTGTCAGTGGTTGGGGGTATTAATTTTTTAAAGTAACCTGAAGATGACCCTGATTCAAATAATTTTCTATTCAATTATAATCTGAGATTTATTTTTAAGTACATGAAAAACACTAAGAATGAAAATGTGACAGTGAAATATTGTAGTTATAAATTCATAGATTTTTTGTCTTAAATAAATAAATTTCTTTGCTTTAACACTGTCCCAGATTATAGATAGATAAATTCATTCCTCATTATCCTGGGGACAGACAGTATGGGGTTGTTTCTTAGGCCCCCATGGTAGCTATGGAAACTTCGGAAGTCTCACCATTATGTGGGGGTCCTATAACATTGCCCACTTTTAGTAAGTGCTTTATTTAGTGCTTTTCTTGGCTAATGCAGCTGCCCAGAGTTCTCTGTGCCTCAGATACTCTGTGCTTGGTTTTGACACTTTTAACCAGCCAGAAATCATGATTTCACTTATTTTTAATTCTTGGCAAACTCTTTACATTTCAACAGGCTAGCAATGGATATAAATGTATCAAACCAATTTTTATGTCTATGTTGATCTCTCTCTAGATAAATGAATGTGGATATAGGTAAATACATGTGGACAAAAAAAGAGGTTCTACAGAAACTAACCTGACAGAGTGATCTGATCATAAATTTCTAACCAGGCACATCATGGTTTATAACTTCTTTAGGGAAAGGCTTATCTTTGTGCTCTTTCTGGCTCCTCCTTCTAAAGCATGAGCAACTTCAAGAGAGCACCTAATGTTAACTATCCTGTAATATGATCTCCTTGCTTTCTCCCACCTTCATGTCAGCTTCCTTATGTTCCCACCTTACTCTCACAAACATAAAAGAAACTTCACTGTCATTCCCTTAGCCTTTTTCTCAGTTTAGTGAAATCTTGCTTCCTCATTTTTAGCCATTACTTCATTCTTGCCTTTTGATAATTATAGTAATGCTATAACATCTAGTATTTCGTGACTCCCTCATATGTTCTAGCTTGATGCTAAGTATTTAAATGCATTATCTCATTCAATATTCAGAACAATTGTTTGAAGAAGATACTATTATGATCTCTATTTTTATACGAAGAAACCAGAGTTTTAGGGGGTTGAAAAACCTGAAAGGTAGTTTTAGCAGCAGAAATGTTGAATGAAATATATCATCCACTGAAGTTTTAATAACTAATCATAGTAAATTTTGATTTTTTAATGACTATATGTTATATCAATAATTAGATCAATAAAGCATTTCCACACAGCTGACACCAGACTCAAGGACCATGTGTCCTGTTGTAGAATTCCGTAGGTTTCAGGATATGATTTAGAGTGAACCTCTCTGTACCACAGTGGCTCTAAATGCAAATGAGCAAGCAAATAAGTGTACATTCTTTCATAGGAAAATTGGGGATTTATTTCTTAATTGGCTTTGAGATCCTAGGATTAAAGTTTTAAGTACTGTCTTTATTAAAGATAAAAACTAATTAAAGTTTTAATCTTAAATGATCTTTGGATTAAAGGATGTCTCCTAAATTTATGCAATGGTAAATTGAGATAAATAGCTTCTTTATGGTTACACTCCCTCTCTTTTCACCTCTCTCCTCTTCCGTGGTTTTTATTTGAATTTCTGTCATAGGTCAGTGGCAGGATCTTTTTCTTATTCTTTTAGTGGTATATTACAAGTAAAGTTTCTAATAGTTGGATAAATAATGACTGTAGTTTATGCTTAATGAGGACAGCGTGCCTATGTCATAAAGATTTCTCAATCAGCACAGAAGTTCCCACTTGTGTCAGTGGTTAAATTTTAAAGGAGAAAGCATTTATACACCCTCGTTAAAATAATTTCTAAGCAAATTTTGGAAAGTATTGTTGGTGAAGGGAAATTAAAACATTTTATATGGTTCCAGATATTCTCTGGTCTCTCATTACACTCGTTTTTATTCCATGTGAATTTGAATGGTGATACTTATTTTGTACTGGCCTTGATCCACATGGAGAAATTCAAATCGACATAGTAGTCTTTTCCTTTCTCTCAAAGAAAGCAGCTGATCATGGGAAAGAACCCATTCTCTAGATAGGAAATATTTTTCTTAAGGAATTACACAGTTACAGAAGTCTAAATAAATGACATCTTTCTAATGCACTTTTTTTTAAGCTTCATTCTTAGTTGATGAAATTCTCTGTATATAATTATAACTATTTTCACTCAAATGCTGATCATCTCAAATGAATGGTGCCTTTTATTATAGAAGACATTTATAAGTAGATGTTAACTGTGTTCCTGATGTGAAAGATTTCATAAGCTAGAATGACTGTTCTGCTATTCTCAATCACTGAAGTCATTTTTGTTCAAATAATTAAAACAACCTATTTGAACTAAGGTGGCTACTTAAAGAATTTTTATTTGGCTAATGGGTATAAATTACATTATTATGTAAAATTACATTAATATGTAAAACCTAATGCATGCACCGTCATATAAATTTAGTAGTATTCTGTTTCACTTATCATAATATGCGTATTGCAGTGGTATTAAATGGATATGCAAAAGCATTTTAAATATTGCATGCCAAAGCAAGAACAGTCAAAATTTAAAGCACTATGATAATGAAAATTATATTTCTAAAATTTGTAATTTATTTAAAATATAGTAGAAGTACAAACATACATGCCCATAAAATATGGCTTCCTTAAGTAAGCTGGAATGAAGTATCATTAAGTATCATTAAACATCACCTGGCCAAGTGTCTCAGTTGGTTGGACTATTGTCCCATACATCCAAAAGGTTGTGAGTTGATTCCTTCTAAGGCACATACCTAGGTTGAGGGTTCAATTCCCAGTCAGGGCACATACAGCAGGCAATCAATTGGTGTTTCTCTCTCTTATTGACGTTTCTATCTCTCACACTTGCTCTTTCCTACCCTCTTCATCCCTCTCTCTCTAAAATCAATAAATATAACCTTGGGTGAGGATTTAAAAAAAGGAAATTAGCTCTGGCTGGTGTGGCTCAGTGGACTGAGTGTCGGGCTGCAAACCAAAGGGTCTCTGGTTCGATTCCCAGTCAGGGCACATGCCTGGGTTGCGGGCCAGGTCCCTGGTGGGGAGCACATAAGAGGCAATTACACATTGATGCTTCTCTCCCTCCCTTGCCCTCTCTCTGAAATAGATAGATAGATACATAGATACATAGATAGATAGATAAACAAATAAATAAAATATTTAAAAAAGAAATATCTTGATGCAGTGTAAAAGTGTATAAACACTGCCTCATTGCATGTACTCTTGACTCTTTACATTTGATTGTTCAGCACATATAGATACATGTATTTGGAAATTGCTGTAGTACTCTCTTAGCTAAAAATATTAATGAAATATAATAAATACACCATGACATGAACTAAATACACTTTGGGGAAAAAAGTGATCATGTTTTTGAGTATATAGTAAAATGAAAAGTAGGTAGATAGATAAGATAATCTTAATTTCTCATCAAGAGATTGCTTCATTCAGTTATTCAGTAGTTAAGAAAATGGTCTCCAGTTCTACATTTGAGTCTTTACTTTTTATGGTATTTCTCTGCTACCTGCTGGTTCTTATGAGAGAATCACACTGCCCACATACCTTGTCCGCCTGAGTAGAAAGGGGTCACTTTATTAACCCAAGTTATATAATTATAGGAAATCTTACAGCTGTAGTATTTCAAAGTTCAGACTTTACGTATAACTTGATTATCTGTATGTCAAAATCTATAGCTTCATCTTTTTTTTTTTTTTTGAGGTACCAAATTTCACCATCAAACTGTGATTCTAAGAAGTTCACCTGTCTTTAATACAGTTCTTCATATCCTCTTTAGGGTGACATATCCAGTATGGTATTAATAAAGATATTTTCATAATAACACAATTGTAACATTCAATATCTATGATAAGGAATATATTTCCTGATAGGCAGAAGTAACATGTTTTTCATTATCCAATAATATTCTTTGATATTCACTACAAAATGAGATTTTATAGTTTAACTTGTAGGTGGGGGTCAACTGAAAAACAATGTAACGTTTGTATCTTTTTTTATTTAATCTTTATTGTATATTTTTGCATTATCATTTAGTCCCCTTACACTCCCCTACCCCCAATTATCACCACATTGTTGTCCATGAGGCCTTTTTCCTTTTTGCTCTATACCCCCATCTCCTAATTTTCCCCTCAGCTGTCATCCTATTCTCTATGTGTGAGTCTGTCCCCATTTTCTTTTTTAGTTTAGTTTGTTCATTAGATTCCACATACGAGTGAAATCATATGGTATTTTTCTTTCTCTAATTGGCTTATCTCATTTGGCATAATGCTCTACAGGTCCATCCATACTGTTGCAAAGGATAAAACTTTCTTCTTTTTTATAGCCTAGTAGTATTCCCTTCTGTAAATATCCCATAATTTTTTCATCCACTCATCTACTGATAGAAACTTGAGCTGCTTCCATATCTTGGGGATTGTAAATAATGCTACAATGAACTCAGGGTGCTTAAATCCTTTTGAATTAATGTGTTCATTTCCTTTGGATATATTCCCAGAGTGGGATAGCTGGGTTGAAAGGCAGATTCATTTTTAATTTTTATGGTATCTCCATACTACTTTCCATAATGGCTGCACCAATCTGCATTCCTATCAACAATGCAAAAAAGTTCCCCTTTCTGCACATCCTTGTCAGCACTTCCTTGCTGATTTATTGATAATAGCCATTCTGACAGGTGTGAGATGATATCTCATTGTGGTTTTAGTTTGCATTTCTTTGATGATTAGTGGCATTGAGCATCTTTTCATATGTCAGTTGGCCATCTGCATGTCCTCTTTGTATAATTGTCTATGCAGGTCCTTTGCCCATTATTTAATTGGTTTGTTATTTTTTTGGTGTTGAGTTTTGTAAGTTATTTATAAATTTTGGATATTAACCCATTATCAGATGTATCAGTGAATATAATAGAAGAAGGGAGAAGAGAATATAATAAAAAAGGGAGAATGAATAAATTCTCCTAGAGAATAGGAGAATATATTCATGAAGAAAATCATCAGGAAAATATACTTTTACTTTCTTTGATGTGCAAAACTTTTTAGTTTAATGTAGTCCTATTTCATTGTTTTTTTTTTTCCCCTTGCCTGGAAAGATATACCTGATAAAATATTTCTACAGTCAATGTCTGCGATTTTAATGCCTATGTTTTCTTCTAGGATTTTTATGGTTTTGGGTGTAACATTTAACTCTTTGATACATTTTGAATTTATTCTTGTGTCTCGTGTAATAACATGGTCTAATTTCATTTTCCTGCACATATCTGTCTAATTTTCCCACACCATTTATTGATAAACTATCTTTAGCCCATTGTATGTGCTTGCTTCCTCTGACAGATATTAATTGACTATAAAGGTGTGGGTTTATTTCTGGACTCTATTCTGTTCCATTGATCTGTATATCTGTTTTTATGCCAGTATCATGCTGTTTTGATTACTATGGCCTATACTATATTATATTACCATACTATACTATACTATACTATACTATACTATACTCTATATTACTATGGCCTATACTATACTATAGCATACTTTGATTTTAGGTAGCATGGTTTCTCCAACTTTGTTGTTCTTTCTCAGGATTGCTGTTGCTATGCAGGGCCTTTTGTTGTTCTATATAAATTTTTGAAATATTTGTTCTAGTTCTGACAAATACATCATGGAATCTTGATACAAATTGTATTGAATCTATAGGCTACTTTGGGTAGTATGGACAAATGATGATGTCAATTCTTCCTATCCATGAACATGGTATGTACTTCCACTTATTTGTATCTTCTTCAATTTCTTTCATCAGCATATTATAATTTTCTTGAGTACAGGTCTTTTACATCCTTCGTTAGGTTTTTTCCTAGATATTTTGTCCTTTTTTGTAGCAATCATGAATGAGGTTGTTTCCTTTATTTTCCTTTCTGTTTGTTCATAATTGGCACATAAAATGCAACTGATTTCTGGATATTAATTTTGTATCCTGATTTGCTGAACTCATTTATCGGTCTGATTGCTGTGGCTGAAACTTCTATGTTGAATAAGAGATGTGAAAATGGATATCCCTGTCTTATTCCCAGTCTTAAGGTGAATACTTATAGTTTTTGTCTATTGACTATGATGCTGGCAGAGGGTTTGTTATTTATGGCCTTTATTATGTTTAAATATATTCCATCTAATTCCACTATGCTGAGAGTTTTTATCATAAATGGGTGCTGGATTTTTTCACATACTTTTTCTGCATGTATTGATATGATTATGTGGTTTTTAGCCTTCATTTTGTTTGTGTTGAATCATATTTATTGGTTTGTGAATGCTGTACAACTTTGCATTCCCAGAATAAACCCCACTTGATCATGGTGTATGATCTTTGTAATGCATTGTCATATTCAGTTTGCTAATATTTTGTTAGCCTATAATTTTATTTCTTTGTAGTGTCTTTATGTGATATTGCAATTAGGGTAATGCTGGTCTTGTAAAATGAATTTGGGAGCCTTCCCTCCTCTTGAATTTTATGAAATAGTGTGAGAAGGAGAAGTGTTAGTTCTTAGAATGTTTGGTAAAATACACCTGTCAAGCCATTTGGTCCAGGGCTTTTTTTTTGTTGGGATTTTTTTTTCCTGCTTCAATTTCACTAAGTATAATCTGTCTGTTCAGATTCTCTGATTCTTTCTGATATGGTTTTGGGAGATTGTTTCTAAGAATTTAGCATTTTGTCCAGGTTCTCCAGCTTGTTGGCATACAGTTGTTCATACTATTTTCTTACAATCTTTTGCATTTCATTGGTGTCAGTTGTTATCTCTCCTCTTTCATTTTTGATTTTATTTATTTGGGTTCCCCCCTTTCTTTATGAGTTTAATTAAAAGTTAGTCAATCTTGTTTATTTTTTCAAAGAATCAGCTCTTGGATTCATTGATCTTTTGTATTTTTTTAGACTTTATTTCAATTATTTTTGTTCTGATCTTTATTATTGCTTTCCTTCTACTCATTTTGGGCTTCATTTGTTGTACTTTTCCACATTTCTTTAAGTGTGAAGTTAGATTGTTTATTTAAGCTTTTTCTTTTTCTTCTTTAAGATAGGCCTGTAACACTATAATTTCTCTCTTGTAATTGTTTTTGCAGTGTCCCACAGATTTTGGATTGTCGTGTCCTCATTTTCATGTTTCAAGATATCTTTTTATTTCATCTTTAATCTCATTGTTGTCTCATTCACTGTTTAATAAAATGTTATTTAGCATCTATATCTTTGTATGCTTTTCAATCTTCTTCTTGTGATTGTTTTCTAGTTTCATAGCATTGTGGTCACAGAAGATGCTTGATATTATTTTAGTCTTCTTAAATTTATTGAGACTTGTCATGTGTCCTAACATGTTGTCTCTCCTAGAAAACATTCCATGTGCACTTGAAAAATATCTATATTCTACTGCTTTGGGGTGAAATGCTCTGAAGATATCAATTAAATCCACTTGCAGTAGTGTGTCATTTAAGGCCACTGTCTCCTTGTTGATTTTGTGTCTAGAAAATTTACCCATTTAAGTCAATAGGATGTTAAAATCCCTATGACTTTATTTCTGTCAGTCTCTTTCTTTATGTCCAACAAGATTTGCTTCACATGTTTAGATGCTCCTATGTTGGGTACATAAATATTAACTAGGGTTATATCCCCTTGCTGGATTGTTCCCTTTATCATTATGTAGTGTCCCTCTTTGTCTCTTACTATATAGCTTTGGTTTCAAAGTCTATTTTGTCAGATATAAGTACTGCTACCCCAGATTTTTTTCCCTTTCTATTTTCATGGAATAGCTTTTCCCATCCCTTTATTGTTAGTCTATGTGTATCATTTGATCTGAGATGGATCTCTTGGAGGCAGCATATATATGGGTCTTGTTTTCTTATCTATTCAGCTACCCTATAGCTTTTGGTTGGAGCAAAGTTAAAAAAAGTTAAGTTAAAAGATTAACTTAAAAATTAGGACAAATTCCAGGGACTGAAGCTCAAAGTTAGTTTGACTTGATATTTATTTCAATGGGAGAGAAAAATCCATAAGAGAAGATTCTGTGGTCAGAAGGGACTGTTCAGAAGCTAATTATTCCAACATGTCAGTTCCTAAAGGCAACTGATGATATAGTACAACTTTCTGAGTGGCTAAATAGAAACGGAGATAAAGCTCATTTGAGTTTAAATTGTCATAGAACACTGAGATGAGGGCAATGTAATGATCCTCAAAGAAATATAGACACTAGTAACTTGAAGAGATGTGGTTAAACTTCTGTGTGTTAAATGTTGAGTAATGAGAAGGAAATCCTGGGTGCTAAGTTCGTAGAAAGAATGGGATAGAAGTGAGAAATAATAGCTCTGTGCAATCTAATTTTGATTTCTCATCTGAATGCCCAGTTTTGTTGATCTGAGGTCACATTTTAATCACCTCTTAAGTGGTACTTAATCAAATACAAAAATATTAAAAACCCTACACCTTAATTATTCATCCCTTTACAAAAAGCAAATTGAAGCCTGCTTTTGATCTCTCATTGAATACTTTTTGAAAGAAATCACTACAATTGTGACTCTTTTCTGGAAAATTATTGAATAGATACTAATATTCAGGTTCCTATCTCAAAAGTTACAAAATCTATAATTCTTGAAATTAAGGAGAGAACAAAGTATGTACTGTTTGTATATATGTGTGTATGCTATTTATTCTTAGGAGAATAAACAACAGGGTTGAATTTATGTAGATTAGAGTGAGAAAATATCAGTGTAGTAACTTATTCTATGTATTTACACATAATTTATGTTGTTTTTGAGGAAAATTATATTTTAAATTCCAAAATAAATATAACAGTATTAATGCTAAAAATGTGCGTGATTATAAGTGAATATCCCTCTATTTTATGGCCAAAAAATAAAAAAGAGGGAAATTTGCATAATGAAAATAAAATATATTTTAAAAAGCCAAGCATAGATTTTTGCTGTGTTTCTATAGGCAATATATTGTGGTCTAACAATTCAGGGAAAGGAAGCCTGACAAAAGACTGACCTTTACTTCTTACTGAGATTTGAGGCCCCGTGCTTAGCAGAGAATTTATTTTTCCATAGTCTTTGAACACCCTGGATGTCATTCAGCATATCTTTAAAATTGGATGGAAGCCCTGCCCTGGTGGCTTAGTTGGTTGGAGTGTCATCATGTACACCAAAAGATTGCAAGTTCATACTTAGGTTGTGGGTTTGATCCTTAGTCAGGGTGCCTATGGGAAGCAACTGATTGATGTTACTCTCTCTCCCAGCTACACTTCTCTACTTCTAAAATCAATAAATATATCCTTGGGTGAGTGTGGCAGACCCTTTTTCATGGTGCGGGCCCAGCTCCCACTCGGGGATGCACAGGACCCTCACCCACAGATAGGTTATTTTGTGGGTAATCAGATTTTCAATATACCTAAGCTGCTCTTTGCTAAAAACTCCCTCACTCTGCAAATGCTTACTATAACTTCCTAAAATCCATGCTGAGCCTTGCAGGGGCCAGTGTGACTGGCTCAACCACTTTTGCCTTTTCATTTGCTAATATCCTCCTTCTGTGATGTAATGAGGGGCATTGGCTCCTTTGTTGTAACCGGGATAGTGAGGAAGAACCATCTTGTAATGTGAGAGAGAATTAGAATAAAGGCCTGTCATGGCGGAGGCTGGGGCTTTTGCTCCTCTTGAGAGAAAAGCCATGCTGTTGTCCTTATTCCTCCACCAGACTCGGTAGTCTGTGTGTATGTTTTAATTCATCCATAATGATGCAGATACTGCTGGCTGGTGTCCGCATCAGGTGAGGATTAAAATAAATAAACATAAAATAAAAATAAATCACATTCAAGTATTAAAAAATGAAATTGGATGGGAAAATAACATTTACATTTTTACTGTTCTTATACTAAAATCTAGTATTCCATCAGTTACATATGTGCTCAATGCTATAGTGTACCTGGAATGCAATATAGCAGTACCTAGAATTTTGCCAACAATACAATTTATAGATTTTTTTTTCTGAGCATGTTATAGTTGTTCAAGATACTTTAAAAATAAATTTAAGTTTATCATTACTTAGAAAATGGTTATAATGGGGGGAAGGGAGAAGTGTTTTCAGGAACATGTATAAGGGACACATGGACAAAACCAAAGGAGTAAGATCAAGGGTGGGGAGTGTAGATACCTTGGGTGGGGGGAGTGGTGGAGGAAATGGAGACAACTGTACTTGAACAACAACAATAAAATATTTTTAAAAAGGTTTATAAGGTACTATCTTACCTTATTTTTTACATAAGTAACATGATGATTTATGAATAAGTTAATGATAAATTAATGTTTTAAATTGGGTAACTGGAGGCAGATATTAACAGAGATTTAAAAATGGAAAAACAGTATCAGGAGGAATGCCTGTGAAGGGTGAAGAGCAAAGGGAGCGAGACTAGGCAGTGCCAGATTGTAGTGCCAATTTGAAACTTGTGAGAGGAGTCAGGGGAGAGAGGACAAATGTGATTTGGAGCCTCAGACTGCAATGCTCCTCTAAAAAAGCCTTGACCCGACCATGAGAAGCCACAGTGTAAGAACTATCAGATGAAGCCCATGTCAGTTGGGATTGTCATGATATATAACTGCTGAGTTTAGTCATTGTCCAGGTAGAGAATGGTCTCGGTGTGAAAGCTATGTAGATCCTGAAAGCTGAAATACCTGGAAACTATGAGTTAATTGTACTCCTCACGGAAGATTCTTTCCTGAATGGAGACATATTTGAATAGTACATCATAATGTCTTCCACAGTAAATATATTGTTATATTTTCCCTATAGTTTGATAACTGTATTTATAGATTTTCTTCCTTTATAATTTATTTATATTGTTTTTATGCATTTAAAAATATCATTCTCAGATTTCCATAAGTTTTTTCCAGACAGCTGCCAAAGAGTCCATGGTTAAAAAAGATGTCACGAACCCTTGACCTAGAAAACACAAACATGGGTAGGTTATCAAGCTAAATTTCATGTTGGAATATCAAGTTTCCCTAAACATTCACTTGGTATGAAAGTGAAAAATAACTCCTTAGGTTAAATTGAATAATCTGCCTGAATTGTTTGGCTTGAAGAACTTCCATGAAATTCTCTGTTGTTGTCTCCTTGTATTTGTGGCCTGGATGTCTTACAAGAATGCTTTCTGTGAAATTTCAGGAACACCTGTGTTAGGCATCAGAGGAAATTATTTCCAATATGGGCATTAAAAAAAACACTATTTTCACTCATTTAAATTTTTCTCTCAGATCCAGTCAGCTAGCAGAAAGAAAGGGGCAAAACATGTTTAAAACCTTTGGAAGAAAAATCTATTCGAATTCGTAACTAAATAGCATTATTGATTGGATAAGGGAAATATAAACTTTTTTGTTTGTTTTCTGAAGTCTCAATTAATTTAACATTTGACTCAATAAATACTTTCCTGAGAAGATTCATATTTTAGATTCTAAGCAGAGGAAAACTATTAAATCTGAGACAATACACTGTCTTCCCATGGCTAGTGAAAAATAAAAATCTTGACAGAGTCAGACATGGTTTCTTCTTATCTGAAATTCTTTATCTTTTTCCCTCCTATATTTTTTATTCTAATCCCAATATCCTTATGTTTATATTCCAGGTAATTAATTCATATCAGGGTATGCTTTTATACAGCCCCATCTCTTTTGTTTATCTCTATAAATTATCTAGTAACATAGAGTATGGCTTATCACATACAATAAGTTACTTTGTACAGATTCAAATGCTTCTTTGGTTGTTAGCTTTTTGTGTTATCTTGACTAGGCCACAGGGTACCCAGATATTTGGTTAAACATTATTGTGGGTGTATGTGTGTCTGTGAGCATGTTTCTTGATGATATTAACATTTGCATTGCTGGGTAAATGTTGATTGCTCTTTCAAATGTGGGTACATTGCATCCAATCTAAACAGAGCAAAATATGGAGAAAGGTAGTATTTGTATTCTGCCTCTCTTCGAGCTAGGGCATCAGTCTTCTTCTGCCATTGGACTTGGCCTTGGTGTAGAGCTTACACCATCAGCTCTCCTCCTTCTCTGACTTTTAGACTGGAGCCATACCACTGGCTCTTCTGGGTCATCTTCTGCTTGCTGAGTGCAGATATTGGGACCTCTCAGCCTTCATAATTACGTCAGATTCTAATAAATTTCTTCCTGTTTTCATATTTAAATGATTTTACATGAATATATATGTGTATATATCCTCCTGTTTTCATATGTAAATGGTTTTGGGTAAATATATGTGTATATGTGTGTGTAATATATATGTTCTCTATATATTACACACACACACACACACTCTTTCCTTTTGAGAGAGAAAGAGAGGTATTTGAGAGATTGGTTCAGTTTGTCTGGTGACTCCTGACTAATACACTTTCTATCATTTAGTGAGTAATCACATTTGATGAAAAGTTCTTCTTCTGGGCTCAGTAAACAGTTTATTACATGATAGATTTGATGAAAGACTAGAAAGGACATAATGTAAAGAAAGAAGTTACATTTCTCATCAACTATAATTCACACATTTTGACCTAAAGAGTTAAAAAGGACTAAAAGAACTCAAAACTTGATCTTTGTTTAAAACAGATCAGTGTTTCCTGATTTACTGACCCAATGTTCCATAGATTCCGCAACCTCTATTTTGTCAGTGTGGAAGAAAAAAGCCTTGAGTGCTGAGAAGTTCTGTGCTCAGGAAGTGATGGATGGAATACTCAAAGGCTAGCCCTGACACGGGTACAATAGATGTCTCTACAGACTGTGATATTTGGGATTTGGATTTTCTTAGGGAGAAATTTGGTGAGTGGAAATTCTCATTTTCAACATCTATTTCTCAGCTGGTTTTTCAGGGAGAATGTACAAAATCATTTCATGGTAGCAGAGAAGCAATCATTTGACATTCTGTAAGGTTAACAATGGAACTGTAGAAAACACAGAGACGAATACAGAACCTCAAAGTTCTGCTTGCATGATGATTTTGATATGCTTATTTTCTTATGATATTCACAACATGTAAGAAGAAAATATACTGGAAACATAAAATTGTGCAAACAATGCTTGGAAATGCCTAGGCAGCTGATATTCATTAGAGTAAATACCTAGACACTTGACTTTGGGGACATGGCTCTGGAAGTCAGCATTGTTGTTGATCTACTTCATCATGACTTTGATGAGCAGTAGATGTTTAATCATTTTTAGTTTGGAATACTATGAATGTAGGCATTTCTGAGAGATTTTGGGGGAAGAAGAATATAACATATATATTATCCTTTCAATATCTACTGTTTTTTTTTTAATTTGTTCATCACTGTTCTAGTCTATGAAAATATAAAGAAACCAGTATCCTCCCACTCTAGAACTTACATAGTTTAGGAACAGATAGACTAAAAGTAAATCGTCATATAAAGGATAAAATAGTAGAAGGGTATAGATAATGACTATGAAGAAAATGCATGCATGGGCAATAAAATAGATGATAAATTAGGTTGAAAACTTCTGGTTTGAGTGAGTGGTCATGAAGGGCTTAAGAGGTACAATTTTAGAAGAAATATGAAGAAAAAAATAGTGCCAATCATTTAAAAAAACATGGCAAATCATTCTTGTTAATGAAATAGCATGATAATCCCCAAGTAGGGGAAAATTGCCACCAGCTTTAAGAAACGGAAAACAGGACGGTGTTGCTAGAGCACACAGAGTAAGGGGGAAATAGTAAGTAGATGTGTTGAAGAGATTTGAAGACATGGGAACATTCAGGGCATTATTTGAGACTGTAAATATACATATATATTATTTTCTAAAAGCAATGGGAAGCCTCTGAAGGATTTTAGGTAGTGGAAAAACCACAGCAATTTAATTTTAAAAGATTACTCTAATTCTGCACAGGATCAAGGAGATTAGCACCCATTATGGTATTTAAGAATGATAAGCTCAATATACATATTTGGATGAATATTTTTATAAATAAATGAGTGATATGAGAGTAGATTGAGATAGAATACTGATCTTCCCTAGAAACAATGTCCTAGCTACAGTTGATAATATTATTTTACACACCTCAAGCACATTCTATATACCCTACATTGAGAATTCTACAGTAACATGAAGATGGATACAAGGAAAGAAGAGAAACAGCTGATGAGGAAATAATTCCCATAAATTTTGTTGTTCTGCTTCATTGCTGTTGAAAACCATTTCAAAAGCAGGCAAATAAGGACATCCGTTCACTTTTGAAGCAATAAGAGGAGCAGCCTCCATGTTTCTGCCAAACCTGATGTTGATTTTCACCTCACATGATAATCTGGTAGTGCTGGATACAAGAAAACCTTGTGCATGCAGAGACGTCAAGAATAAGTTAGGACAAACACAGAGAAGCAGTCAGATTTGGAAATAAACTAAGAAAAGCAGAATTAATTCTGTTCTCAGAAACTTAGGGTTTTCATTATTTTCCCTATAAAGGGTATTTGACAAATTCATATGAGAATTCTTTCCTTACATCTTATTCAATGCCAACTGTATAACAAAAAAGTATTTTACTCGTATTATAATTTGAATTTGTTAGTATCAATGGTTTATTCTTATAAATTTCCAAATTAAAGAATCCTAACCAATATTCTTCCATGGCTCTATTTGGCCATTAAACAAATATACATAGAGTGCTAATATATGCCAAATATTGTTAGAGTGTTGGGTAGATTAGTGAATAGTTGTTGATCTGTCTCTGCAATCAACTTTATAGTCTAAACATTTATATATTGTTAGGCACCATTTTAATATGATGCAATCTATATGTGTTGGAATAGATTTAGAGAACTATGCTTTTGTAGGAAAGTATTTTATTCCAAACATGTGGCATCAGATTTTTTCCAGTAGAAGTGACATCTAGCTATACCCTGAAAATTGATGATATAGCCAAGTGGAAATAAATGAGTGAGCACTTTTGACATAAATAACTTACAGAAAACTAAACTGAAAACAAATAACTTGACAAAACTAGAAAACCAGTGCCTCATAAAAATGGATAATTATGTCTATAGAAAATAGTATTTAATCTGTGGTGTGTAA
This sequence comes from Anoura caudifer, assembly GCA_004027475.1. NCBI lineage: Eukaryota > Metazoa > Chordata > Mammalia > Chiroptera > Phyllostomidae > Anoura > Anoura caudifer. The sequence goes on along the minus strand of PVKU01001484.1, from coordinate 216,864 downwards.
TGGTATTAGAGTGAGCTGTGTGAGGTAAAGGATGATCCAAATAAAGAGAAATAAGCTTGGATAATAGGAAGAGTCCTGATACCTGGGACATGTAAACCCTATTAACATGCTTGTACTTAGTCTATGTGCTTTGTAAAACCACAGAAAAGTTTACTCAGAAGTGGCACATAAATATAATTTTATAAGGTTACTCCTACTGGAATGGTGTAAATTTATCATGGAATGATAAGATGAGGACAAGTAGTATAGATGTTTGGATTCAGTGATTTTTTTTTTTACTATTCCAATTGATCATATCCTACCAACATAGGCTATATCCAAATAAAGTGCAGCAGCATTTCATAAAAAAAATATTAGTTGAACAAAGCATATTTCTGGTAAGGCTCCTTTTTAGGTATACACAATACAAAATTTTTGAGTCAGTTTTAAATCATTAAAGGCTGGATGATAGAAATACTAAAATGAAATGAAGGACAATTTTAATACTCAGAAAGCAGTTTTCAATGCTGAATTTGTAAGTTTACTATACAATTTTTGGTCACAGATATTCCCTTTTCAAAATGTAGATAGGGTTAGAATTCTTGTCAACAAATGACCTTATTCTTCTATACCATTCAGAAATGCATTCATATTACAACACCAGGAAGGAATAAAAAAATCATAATTACACATGGGGTTAAAAAATCATATATACTGTAATTACTCTTAGGAGCTAAGAAATGACTAAATGAATATTTAGAATGGTGTGTGTAAATGTTAAAAAAGTTAAGAAAGCTTAAGACCTCAAAAATTGTGTAAAATGTGCAAAGGCACATGTCCTTGTCTTTACTATTCAAACAACAGGCCCTGTGATTCTTCTGCACTTATGTGCTTGTGAGATGGACTGAAAAGCACCACTGACTCTCCCTCGTGATATTGCCTTTATCTGGACCCTGAATCTACTGTTTTAGAAATCATTGCACTATGCTTTTCCTTTGGAGCTCTTATCATTTTGGTTTCAAAGCACCATCCCATAAATAGCAATCCATTTTGAAAGCAACTTTTCATTATATGTGATGGAATTTACAGGAATTGTATGCTTACCTAGTATTTCCATTTTTAGGAGTTTTTTTCTAAAAGGAAATAACAAAGTTTTATCAGGGTATGCAGTAATATTTGCTGCACAGTTATTAATAAAATACAAGGGGAAATTAAATAGTCCAGAGTAAACAAGTATTAAGTATATTAACATACACCCATGGGAATGGAGTATAAGAAAGTTTTGAAAAGTGAAGATTTAAAATAATTTAATAAAATAAAATATTATAGTATGAATTGAATAGGCAAAACAAAAACATTGTATAATTTTAATCTTAATTGATAAATGTACATGCTAATTTTTAAATCCAATAAAATTTAAGCTCACATTTGTGTATAAGAATAAAACACACAATCACTGAATTTGAATCCTATTTTACTACACATCTTAATTATTTTTGAGCTCTGCAAGACTAAGCCAAAACTGTTCACAGCCCACTTTGATTATTATCCACACCAGAATGACTCTGGGTGGTGAACACGCAATGCAATATACAGGTTTATTACAGGATTCTGTATTTGAAACCTACATGGTGTTATTAACAATGTCATACCATTTAATAATTTGTTCTAAAGATCTAATGCTTAGAAAGTTATTGTATGTTTTTTATGCTTTACTCATGCATTGATACTATTTTGAAAAAGCATAAAGACATCTTCATCACACTTCCCATAGGTCAATATTTGTTAAAACTTTACATCACCCAATTCTGTATTCTTTTCTGCTCCATGCATGCCTCTCCTCTCCCTTATGAATAGCTGTCTCTTCTTCAATTGTTTCAAACAAGCCATCTTTTTATGTCTACTTTTGCATATACTCTCCCAGTATATTCAGTATTTACATTTTTTCTATTGAAGTATAATTAACTGATAGCATTACATTAAATGTAGGTGTACATCATTATTCAACACCTGCATATATTGGTGAAATGATCACAATGAGTCTAGTTAATGTCCATCACCATATGTACTTTACAATATTTTTCTTATGATGAGAAATTTTGAACATTTATTCTTAGAAGCTTTTGAATATTCAATACAGTATTATTAACTTTAGTCACCTGCTACATATTTTATTCTTAAAATAAATTTCATTATGATTAAGAATTATAGAGTCATATTAAAAAATTCAATCTATTCAGGCACTATAAAACCAAAGTATAATAAGAAAGAATCATCATATCACATTATTGTCAGTTACATATAAATTGGTAACATCTGGACCAGAATTATTCTGGTACTACAGAGAACTTGTCTGACTCCATGGTTATTTTGCACTCCTTGGCTTCTGACTTCTACTGAAATAATACACCAAGAAACATTACCTGAGAAGCAGATTACCAACATCTAATCAATTTTTTTCAAGTGAACAAAATAGAAACTGAAGCATACATACATAGAACAGACTGTCCGTGTCCAGAGAGGAGTGAGGGAGGGACTGGATGAAAGATAGTGAAGGGACTGACCCAAGAACATTTATGCATGGCCCATGGATATGACAATGATTTGGGGACTGACTTAGGGAGGGGAGAGGGTGAGGCTGGGTGGAGATGGAGAAGGGGAGAAAAAGCAGGAACAACTGTAATTGCATGAACAATTTTTTTTTTTTTTTGCATCACCAAATCTTCATAAAACAATACGGGCACCAAATCCTATGGTACTTACAACTTACACCTAAAATTTATTGGCACATTTATAGAGGAGATACATAACTTGAAAATTAGTTAAATTGGTTACATGCCTCTAAAACCTAACACTTTTATTTCCTGAGCTCTTTGAGTTAATATGACATTTCACCATCTATCTTTCCTAATACATTTGAATTTCTAGATCACTCTGTGAACTCTGGACCAAGCACCTGAAATATCAAAGTATAGAAATTAACAGATATTACAATCAAGAAACTGATGCCTGAGTGAGATAACTTAGTCTGTTTTGGTTTTGTATCCCTAAGGTATCACATATTCTAATTTTAATGCAGGCTAAATTTGCTTCAAATTGTAGGATAATTAATGTTGGAGGAAGTATGTATGAATACATGTAAAAAAAGCCCAAATGCTTTTTTAAAAAAAACATTGTGCATATTGAAGTTAATTTCATATATCCAAACACATTTAACACAGCCATACCCAATTATTGGTATGTCTCTCACACGGCCTCTAGAAGTAAAGGCATTGATGCTGATGTGGTATTACTGCATTTTTTTTACATTATTTATAAACTATAAGAATCTTGGAGGCATTTTGTTTCTGTTCCATCTTTAAATATTCAGTTGCACTGTGTTCATTCATTTACTCTTCATATATATATATTTTCTTCTATATTCTGATTATGCCAATTTTGATTATTAGCACTCTTGATATTGTGCCAATTTTTTTTAGATGTACTGTTTTATATTTAAGTTCTTATTTCCTTTGTGTTTCAATTTGGGATATTGCTATTGACCTATCTTAATGTTCACTGATTTTTTTTTCTTTGTGGCTGGCCTGCTGATGAGCCTGTCAAACATATTCTTCATTTTGGTTCCTTTGTTTTTTTAATTTTTCATTTTTTCTCATAGTTTTCCTCTCTATGTTGGCATTACTCATCTGATTTGCATGTTGCTAATTTTTTTCCCTTAGAGCTTGTGTTGGGATGTCTACGAAAACTTCAAATTTGAAACTCACTAGAAGGACTCGTAGAACCTAGAAAAACTCTTTTATGCATGGTTACTATTTGTGACAATAAAAGAATATAGATTAAAATCAGCAAAGGGAAAAGCCACATGGGGAGAAGTCCAGGAAAAAAATGGGCACAAGCTTGCTGCTGTTGTGAACCGTGCAGTTGCACAAACATGCTTAGTTCTTCTGCAATGACGTGGAAGAACACATTCAGAAAATGGGTAATAGGCCTTGTGTCCAGAGATATGCTTTGGAATCAACTCGGCGTGTGGCAGCTATGAGACTGATCTCAGCTACTCAGACTCTAATATAAGCTTCACAAACAAAAACACCATGTTAACCATTTAATCAAACTGATCAGATATGGACTCTAGTAAACTAATAAACAAAATAGAGACAGACTCATAGATAGAGAGCAGGCTGAGAGCTGTTGGGGGGTGGAGGGATTGAGCAAAAAAAAAAAAAGAGAGAAAAGGAGAAAAAAGCTCATGGACACAGATAACAGTATGGTGGCTGCCAAAAGCAGGGGTGGGTGGAGGAGGGAATCGAGGGATAAATGGTGATGGATGGAAACTTGACTTGGGGTGGTGAACATGCAATACAATGTACGCAGATGACGTTAGAACTGTACACCTGAAATTTGTATAATTTTGTTAGCCAGTATCACCCCAGTAAATTCAATAAAAAGGAAAAAAAATCAAACTGATCAAATTATGCCTATTGCTTAAGGCATAATAGACTCTCTTAAGGCAGAATAGTCCAAGGGCTCTGAGCTCAACCCAAAGAGACAGTCCAGAACCAGTTATAAATTGGTCCTTTTTTGGGAATGTGCAGGGTCTGAGCAACCTAGACCTGACAGATTTTTTCCAACACAGAGTATTTAGAATATTATTTATACTTATTTTAAATTAATTTGCCTAATAGTTCCAAGATCAAGGTCATATCTAAATCTGATTCCACTGACTTCTTTGTTTAGTCTGTTTTTTCTTGCATTTTGCCATGATTTATAATAATTGAATCTCTTTGGATATGCCTAAATCTCCAGATTGGAGGGAATCAGTCTGTCCCAAAATTACAGTTCTTTGATGAGCTAAAAAAGTCATTGATATTCAGGTATTACATATTATTCTTGTTTTAAATATAAGAATAACAACCTCCAAGATTTTTACATGTTGTAAATTAAACCAGAAGTCTCTTCATTCACTTCTTATAGAATGGGTTACAATGTCAATCCCATAAACACAGAAGGTAGCTTACCTAGAATTGTAAGTATAAAATAGTAATGAAAGGAGAATTATAAATGTTGATGAACGAGGAGAGATATATATGCAAAACTGAAAATGAAATAATTCTTTCATATAACTTTTAAATATTTTCTGATTTAGTTGAAAGTAAGCTCATTAGCAAATTCAAGTCAGAAAATAGCACAATTTTATTGTTTCGAACAGATTAAGACCTTTGGAAACCAACTGAATCCGATATTTGTATGAAGTATAAATGTGTAGAAATCTATTTTTAAGTTATATTGTGACCCAATATTTTTTCATTTCTATACACACTAAATTTTAACATCATTTGTTAATTCTGCTTAAAGTTATGACTTAAGCAGGAAGAGGAAATTTATTTAAGCATCTGTACCCACCAGTATTGAGTAGTAGAGGTGATGGTATTATGATATGCACCTGAAAATGGCTCTGTCATTTTTTAAAACTCTCCATTGAATTAGACAGATTATTTTTCAATTTTCTATTCGTTTAGTGGTATCTGCAGCACCCATGTTTGTACTGGGAAGTGCATTGAGTTTTCTTGTACCTGTGGCTTACTAACCAAGGTTAAGAATCACTGCAAACCTCTCTCGAGCAAACCTGTTTTGAGCACTCCTGAGAATGGTTAAGGACCGGGTCTTCTATAAAAGAACAGTTACCTATTCACATGAAATAAAATAGTAGTATTGGAATTGAGAGATTACAAATGTGTCTTCGTTTGCCTCTTTGGTTGAACAATCAGGAGGCTACTGAGAAGGTCTCTGTGCCCCTTACTAAAGGTTAAGATAAGGGTGTACCAAGGGATTGTTCAATGACCATAATTCAATCAGGGAATGTTATTTATTTATTTACTTTTCTTCCCTATTCCCTTTTACACAGACCACAATGTATTTTTCAAGTATCTGGGCAGTATTAGGATAAAACTTGAGCTGATGAATTATGCACAGTACCCAGACTTTTCATGCCCTCTTTTCTTTTAAGTATGATTTCTATTCTATTAATGTAAGGAATTGACATTTTTAAAATGTCAAATAACTGGCAACTTTTATATTCATAATTTGCCACAGTTACTATTACAGTGTGTAATAGGTAATAAAATATGTAAGTGCAATTAAGTGCACATATCTCAAAGAACTAATTTATAAAACACTATTAGAAATTAGACATGAGTAAAACAAGCTAATCAATAGCATGCCCTTTTTATGGATATGAAAAGCATTGGGGATAAGTTGTCATTTTGCATATATGAATTTCTTGTCAGAACTAAAGGTAAAGCTTAGGCTCCTCAACACAGCTAGAATTTTAAAATTTGACATTTTCATGTCAGAATCTGTAAGTTCCATCTTATAAAAAATGCTTTAAAACTGTAATTGTGGGCATTTGGTTTTCAAATACATTTTTTTTTCATTTTCTATTTTGTTAAAGATAGAAATTATTTAAATTTCTCCAGAGGGCTGGTTTTCAAGAATTGCCAATTGTTTTAATCCATGGAAGCAAATATTGTAAACCTGTTAATTACTTCTATTTGGAAACTGTGGTAATCAAGTCTTTTTTCTTTTCTTTTTTTATTTCTTTATTCATTAAGTTGAACTGCAGAATGATCCATTTTAAATAATCAGAAATGAGTACTATATGTCAAAACTTGATTAGGTCCTGTAATAAAGAGAAAGGAAAAAATCAGTGATAAGCTCCTGAAGTCATTACCTTAGAAAATCAATTATCTACTGTGAGGTAACAACAGTGAACAGCTTTCTGGAAAAAAAGAGAGAAACAGTTAGGATTAATGGAGCAGTTAGCACAGTATTGATTAGGCCTCAAACCAGAAAATTTAGGTCTGGATCTTGCTAAAAAGGAGCAAAAATCAATTTGTGCAAATAATAGTTTAATAACTATTTGGTGAGAAAAAACTTTGAGACATTGCATCGTATTATGTGGTATGGCCAAAATAATGAGTTGTCTCAATCTAAAACTGTTTTTCCATGTCAGCAGCACCATGAATACATAGAAAAGATTTCTTTCCTTTAAGGCCTTTGCTAGTTTTTACTAATTTCAGTGTTTAAGAAAAATAAAAATAAATCTGATTTACTAGAGTTACAATTGAATTGAATAAATATTCATGTGTTAAATTATAATTGGACCCTTGCAGATGGTCCATCAGTAGAGCATCTATTAACACCAGCCTTTCTGCATTTTGAGAGCCTGAAATAAAATATACATACAATATATAATTCAGTGTTTCATAAAGTGTCAAGACAAAGATATACACACACGCATATCATCTGGGAGTACCTTAAGCTGCTAACTTTCAGGATTTTAATTAGAAATGCAAAGCAGACATTTCATCTCTTTTGCTATTTCATAGTCACCACTAGTATATTTAGCATTATGAAAGATCCCAGAGAAACTATAAGTAAATTGAATGAGAGACAAATATATGTTTACAAAAATAAGAATAATACCAAATAATACACTTCTGTAACATGTTTGTAACTTATACCCCATTACATAAATAAGTCCCAAGAATAATATTCCCCCAAATTAAAAAAAAAAAAAACTCACAATTTTAGCAACCAGGTGTGCAGTGTAGTGCTTTCTAATATATTGAGCAAGCCCTGACCAGCATGGCTCAGTTGGTTGGGTGCCATCTCACAAGGTAAAGGGTCGCGAGTTGGATTCCTGTCAGGGCAACGCCTGGGTTGCAGGTTCGGTCCTCAGTTGGGATGTATGTGACAGGACACTGATCAATGTTCCTCTCTCACATCTATGTTTCTCTCTCTTTCTCTGTCACTTCCCCTCTCTCTAAAAATAAATAAATAAAATCTTAAAAATAAAACAAAGTATTGAGTAATTATGAATATTAAATTATTATATATAAGCTCTTTCTGTAAATGTTTATACTGTGCATTCAAAAGCATAGAAATTAACACATATTTTAAAATTATTTATTCTTAAGTATCTTTGATTTGATTTATTCAGCCAAAACAAAGAAAGGGGCTAACATTCATATCATAAACTTTTTAATACAAACGCTCATTCTTTACTTTTTTTTTGTGGAAGCTAAACATGTCTTCTTAGAAGATGTAAGGAACTATCTAGTCAAAAGTTCAAATTTATATTATTTGAACCTAAACATTTTGTAAACAATTACCAAACTGGGATATTAGTGGTATTCTGCTGTATAAGAAGATAAATATGTGTTATCAAATATTAAACAGCTAAGAAATGAAATAGGCTTTCACTGATAATTTTTAAGCTTGTAAAAATAAAACAGAAAAAATCTGGCATTGTTGAAAGGAAGAAGGCATTTGCCCATAGGGTTTCAACTCAAATGAATTGTAACCTGGAATATTTAAGTATTAAGGACAAAAGGTCTACTTGGATATAGTATTCGTAAGAGCTATGTGATAATATTTTGCCAAGCCAAGAATTCAAAGCATGCTTATTTTTATATGAGGTAAGATGTCAAGAAAGGCAAATTGAAGTTTAGTCATGAGGGAATTCAAATTTTCAAGGGCAAAAATGTACATGCTGCTATCGGGAAGGAGGCGAAACATGCATCAAAAAGAAGGTATAAAGCCAGTTATTTCAGAATATAATAGAACAAAAGCTGCATTTCCACATCTTTTTGATGTGAACCACAACTCTTTTGTTAAAGTATTTGTTCATATTCTGGTTCTGCTTTAGCAGTCCTTGGCAACATATCCTTTCCATTTTTTTTTTCTCTAAGATTCTATGGAAACATCTCATCACCATGTTTGTTATGTATGTATTTATCATATGTCACATCTGTACCGTCTTATGGCAGAATTGTAACTACCGAAGTCTAACATTTCCTTGGGTAGGCCTATAATTTGACCAAAGAGGCTCATCATTATGAAGCAGAAACATATTCCTTGGTTATAGATTTTTAAGTGATAAGCATTCAAGTAAGAATAGAAGTGTAGTTTCATTTTCTTGGTGGAGGAATCAGTGCTTTTTATAATAGTGATGATGTGTTTAAGTCAACTTGGAATTTAAGTGGATTAAATCTATTTTATAGTGTGGAGACAGAGCTTTTGTTTAATTGTTTATCCTTTGGAGGGAGTGTTGTGGGAAATTGGGAAACTTGCTTCTAAGACAGAACTTTGCCCCGTTTGTTTTGAACTCCAGGAGTCATCAATGACAATAGAAAGAAAAAAACACAAAGACTATTATTAAAATCAGTGTTGGTCAATTTCTTTGAGAAGAAACACAGAAAGAGAAGATGACTAGATTTAGGCCCAGTGGGAACAAGACTCCCCAAAGCTCTAATGCCATGCATTGTTTTTTTTGTGGCAGAAGTGGGGGTAGAGTATAAAAATGGAGACAATAGCCACACAGTCCTTGACTTTATAAAATATTTTTCCCTGAGGGTAGAGTGTGAGGAAGGTCTTTTACTTATTCATACAAGGAAGAAAATAAGTAGAACTATCAAAACTGTAAACTCCTACCAAAATAACAAATTTCTGGAAATTTTTAGGTTTAGTAGATAAAAATCTTTTTAAATTTGAGATAACTTGACGTATCGTAAAAATATAAAGGATGGGATCAAAGCATCTCTGGCTGTATTTATATTTCTGAATATTTAAAATGCAAAGTTGCCATTGGTATGGTAACAATGAGTGCATTAGGTATTCTATGCTGACCAATGTGCTTGTTGCAGATTAAGCTATCTGCTATTATTTTAGTAGATTTTCAATCCTAAATTGTACAGGTAATAAAAAATCCAATCCCTACACCTTTGAAACATATTTGACTGCTGTGAGTCTAAAAGGACACTAAAAAAAATACAATTAGCTTGTGTAGGCTTCTAAAATAAGCAATTTTCCACTTATTTCCTTAACAGCTCAAAAATCAACATGTGTACATTAATCTATTCTAAGGTCAGATTTATTCACAACAGGTTCCCTAGAAGAGTTGCTATAGATATAAAATATTAGAGTAAAGGGATAGTTGACACTGATAGTAATGTAGTTGAGAGGCCTGTTGGGCACTAGGGACTTGGTATATTTCATTCACTCACTCACTCACTCACTCATTCAGTGTGTCAGTGAATATAAAAATATGTTGATTTATAGTATATACACATATATTTAAAACCAACTTCTTTTTCAGGTTTTCCAAGGTCTCTCTTTTCTGTGATTTTTAAAAATATCGAGGTCTAAGTAGCATACAATGTAAGTTTCAGGTGTATAACATGATTATTCAGCCTTTTAAAAACTGTGAAATGATCCCCACAATATTAATTAATATCTGTCACCCACGCTTAAAATTTTTTTTCTTGTGATGAGAGCCTTTAAGATCTGGTCTCCCAGAGACTTTCAAATGTGCAGCACATATTACATAATATAGACCCATGCTATACATTACTTTATCGTGACCAAGGAACTTATATGCACAAACATAGACATGAATTAAAGGGGGGATTGCTGGAGGGAAGGGGGTGCTGGGTAGGGGGGCAAGGGGGAAAATTGGGATAACTGTAGTAACATAATAAAATATACTTAAAATATAACATGAATTTGAATCTTTGGACTTCATCTGCTCATTTTCCCCACCCCAACACCCAATACCTCTGATTACCAGCAGTCTGTGAGCTTACATTTTTTGTCTGTTGTTGTTGTTATTGTTTTTAAGATTTCACATATGAGATCAACCATTACTTGTCTTTCTCTGTTCGACTTATTTCACCATAATGCCCTCAATCTTCATGAATGTTTTTGCAAATGGCAAAATTTTATTTTTTTTCTTATGGTTGATTAATATCCCTCATATATTGGCTATTGTGAATAATGCTGCAGTAAACATGGGGTGCGCAAGCGCACGTGCGTGCGCGCGCGCACACACACACACACACACAGTTAATGGGTCCTCTTCTTTGGATATATCCCCAGAAATGGAATTGTTGGATGACATGGCAGTTCTATTATTAATTTTTTCTAGGAATCTCTATACTGTTTTCCATAGTGGCTACAACAATTTACATTCCCACTAACAGTGCACAAGGGTTTCCTTTTATCCATATCCTCACCAACACTTGTTGGTTCTTGACCTTTTGATAAGAGCCAGTCTAAGAGATATGAGGTGATACCTCATAGGTTTTGCATTTCCCTGATGACTAGTGATGTTGCAAACATTTCATGTACCTGTTGGCCATATGTGTGCTGTCTTTGGAAAAATATCTGTTTAGACCCTCTAACATTTTTAACTAGATTTCTTTTGCTACTTAGTAGTATGAGTTCATTACATATTTTTGATAGAACATATTATCAGATATATAATTTGCAAATATTTTCTCATTTCATTCTGTTGATGGATTCCTTTGTTCTGAATAAATCTTTAGTGTGATGTAATCTCACTCACTTTTACTTTTTTCTTTTGCTTTTCATGTCAAAACCAAACTCATCGCCAAGATCAATGCCAAGTAGCTTACCATCTATGCTTCTTCTAGGAGTTTTATGTTTTCAGGTCCTGCATTCAAGTCGTTAATTCACATTAGGTTATTTTAGTGTATGGTGCACAATATCAGTCAAGTTTCATTGTTTTGCATGTGGTTGCCCAATTGTCCCAAAATCATTTATTAGAGACATTATTCTTTCCTCACTGTATAGTCTTGGCTCTTTCATTGTAAATTAATTGGCCAGATATACATGAGTTTGTTTCTAGACTCTCTGTTCTGCCCTATTAATGTATATGTTTGTTTTTATGATAATAGCATACTGTTTTGATTTTTATAGATTGTAATATAGTTTGAAACCAGGTGGCCTTTAACTTTGTTCTTTTTCTCAAGATTGCTTTGGATATATCTAGGTCTATATTTATCATATATATAAAGGTTGCTTTGGATCTATCTATATCTATATAAAGATTGTTTTGGAGTGTGTGTGTGTGTGTGTATGTGTATAAAACCATACAAATTTTAGAATTGTTTGTTCTATTTCTACTTGATACAATTGAAATAGATTTTATTTTTCCTGATAGCTTTTTATTAGCATACAGAAATACAACAGATTTCTGTGTATTGGTCTTGTATCCTGAAACTTTTCTGCATTTGTTGATTAGTTCTAACAATTTTTTTGTGGAGTCCTCGGGGTTTTGTATGTATAATACCATGTCATTGTAAATAGTTAAATTTTAATTCTTCCTTTTCATTTTGGTGACCTTTATTAATTTTTATTTCCTAATTGCTGTGAGTAGAACTTCCAATACTACATCGAATGAAAGTGGTGAGAGTGGGCATCCTTCTCTTATTCCTGATCTGAGAGAAAAGCTTTTAGCTTTTCACCGTTGAATATGATGTTAGATCTGGGCTTGTCATATGTGGCCTTCATTATGTCAACAAACATTCCTTCTTAACTACTTTGTTAGTTTTTATCATAAATGATTGCTGACTTTGGTCAAATGCAATTTCTGCCTCTATTGAGACCATATGATTTTATCCTTCATTTTGTTAATGTAGTCTATCACATTGTTTGATTTGTAAATGTTGGCCCACCCTTGCATTCCTCTAATAAATCCCACCTCATCATGGTGTATGATCATTTCAATGTATTGCTGAATTCAGCTTTCTAATATTTTGTTGAGGATTTCTGCATCTATATTTATCAAGGAGATAAATTCCTTTCTTGTGGCATGCCTGACTGGTTTGGATATTAGAGTAACGTTGGCCTCAGGAATGGAGTGTAAAATCCCCCCTGAAGGAGATACTGGTGCTAGGGAGCATTGCAGGAGCGAGCATGAAGATGGTGCTTGCTAAGAAAAAATAAAAAATAAACATGGCTCCCACAGCGTTAGCAAGGTAGTTGGAGAGTGTGAAAATCGCACCCTTTTAGACTTCTGTTTCTGGAGAATATAACAACAGTACCCTGCCCCTCCAACCTATGCTTAAAACTAAGTAAATAAATATATTTCTTACAGAAAGTCCAGGCACTTTTTTAGATGCCTGCTTCTGTACTGGACCCTGGGGCAAGTGAGACTGTGTGTGAGTCCTTTAAGAGATGTTTCTCAGTTTGCTATAACCCTTTGTGTCCTGTGGACAAAATTCTTGTTAGTTTTCAAAGCCAGGTATTTTGGGGGGCTTTTTCAAGTGCAGGTCTTAAAGTTTGGGCTGCCTGATATGGAGTGCAAACCTTCACTTCTCAAGGAGAAGTTCTGGGTTTGTATATTTCCTTCCTATTGCAGGTCACTGTACTCATGGTGAGGTTTTTAGTGGGAGTGCATCCTCACCTCTCTGGTCTCTGTATTGTGGGCCTTGTCTTGTTTACTGATGTGAAGGAGCTATTCGGCTAGTTATCAGGGGGAATTTTTCCATATGTATCTATAGATTTGGTATTACCATGGGAGGAGGTGAGTCCAGGGTCTTTCTTTACTGCCATCAGGGAATCCCTCTCACCATTTACATTTAGGACAGGCACTCCATAGCAGAATTTAAACACCAAACAAAGCTTTATCGGACAATTGTGTCCAGAAATTTCCCTTGAGTTTAAATCTAAGATTTGGAAAAGTGGTAAACTGTCCTCATAGAAATATGAAGCTTGCATATAAGAGAGTGGCGCTATCATGTAGGAAGGTGTCTATCTTCTATAGTCTGAGCTGTACACTAGGGTCTTGTTTATGAAGAACAGCGCAGTTTCTTCCCTCAAGGTCTTATCTATGTCTGTGGGACAACCCAGTGGTCAACCATCCTGTTGACTCACAGGTAAGAAAATTAGATAAGAATCTGGCTTTTTATGTGCTTATATAAGGAATGTTTCACATTTCAACGCATTATTTGTATTTATTGGCCATATAATAAGGCTTTTAAGTAAGTGTTCTGTTTTGGAATTTACCATTCTATTCTCCTTTGCAATTTGCTATTCATGAGCTATAGGGGCCCATTCTTTGTCTGGAGTCTTGCATTTTCTGCATGAATGAGTAGATAAATATTTGGTGTGCCCCATTAGGGGTTTTGGTTAGATGCAACTCTTGTCTCTTGATAAATAACTGCACAGGAGGAGTGAACAAAAGAGGTTAAACTTATTTACAGTCACATGTGTACATAAATTTTGAATGGGTCAAAACCTTAGTGTATGTTCCTAAACCTATATAAAAGGAAAATAAAAAGGAGTAGATTAGAATCTTCTGTCCTTCAAAAAAATAGATGAACAAATACTTGAGAAGTTCTTTATCCTTAGAAATTAGGTGGAGATATTAGCGTGAAACAGGATAGTAAGTATTCTCTATCTTGTTTCTTATTATATTTACAGTCCTAAGATGCACTTTTCTCATAGTAAGGCCTTGCAAGTTAATTACTTAATGGTTGACTGAATAAGGGAAGACCCATATATTGATTTGGGGAGAAATTTCATCCGTGGAATAAGAGGCATGGTATTCACAGTTTGGGGGCTGGGAATATAAGAGATGGGAGTTCTGTCAAGCAGTTGATATCAGTGAGATTTTAATGAGTGAAAACACAGCAGATTTCCAGAGTGTGGTGATGGGATGCTGAGAATAAGCTACTAATAAAGATCTACATAGGTCTGTAGACATCATAAAGGTCTTGCAAGGTTTAGATCTTCCAGCAAGTGGCAATATATTAAAAATAGAACTAGAAACTTTAATTTACTAGAGATATTGTGAGTATAGTTTCTGAAGTAAGAAATCACAAGTTTTGCTGCTTTCTGGCAGTATAATTCTGGGCAGGTTACTTTGTTACAATCTTCAAAATACACTTAACAAAATACTTTATAGTGACATAAGGATTAAATATAGTAATATCTCAATTAAAACAATTTCCATAAAATATACAATGTTTGTTAGAGATGTTACTAGAAGAAGAAAGAAGCAAGAGAATAGGCCAAGCTGGAAGTCAGTAATGATGGAATCGAATACTAGACTGATTACCATTACAACGATTTAGATTCAGAACCATGAAAAGGACCCAGCAATTGTGGTAGCAGTTGTAATAATTTTGGTTACAAGAGTAGGTCAAAGCTTATATATTGGAATTGGGTCTGGATATCAGAGCTGGAAATACCATCGATTTTGACTTTGTAATGAGTCGTGTAAACATCAAAGTATATAAATGCTTCAGGATTTTTCTAAATTAAAAGGAAAAAAAAAAAAAAGCTAAAGCAAATACCAGCTCTGGGTACTGAGGAAGTCCTCAGTGGAGATCCAGGCAAATTATGCAAACAAGAACACTAACTAGACTGCAAAAAGTCATGTATACTTTAGTTTTGACCTCCAGACATGTTATATTCTCCACAAAGTAGCTTTGCTCCTGTCAGTACTCTTGTGAGAGTTCCGTTGCCATCAGTCACTGGTGTGGCAGCAGAGGCTTTAACAGAAAGTTAGAAGTTGAGGTGGGTTTTATCAACAAGAGCTGATTCCAAACACAAAATTTATAGCACATTGTCATTCGCAATATCCTGAGTGTGGTCTGTACTGTCCAGGCAACTCCCCAAAACTCCTCAGCACTGACTTTTGTGAGTGTTTATGATGGTCTGCAATGTTTCCGTTCAGTGACAGATCTGCGAATGTATCTGTATTTGACAAAATAATATTCCATGAACTCACTCTTTATGTAAAATTGTCAAATGATTTTCAGTTCTTATTCATTTTTATTTAGATATAACAAAATATGTCTCCTCCCAAATATCCAGTTAGTTATACACCTAGGGCTATTTGCAAGCATATTAAAGTGATTCGGTAATTGACAATACAAAACAGGAGATCAGGTTGTCTCACATTGTGGATGCTGTTTCTACTTAAGTGGAATGCAATTTTGGCTACTCATGAAAAAGTGATATTGTGTTCTTCTCCATTGTCTTCTTCAAGTTTCTCTTCATAGTGATCACATTTAGAACACTAATACAGAGATTCTTTTGTGAATGTACTATATAAATATATTTAACTAAAATACATTTTAAGTATATAATTTGTACTTGTATGTTATAAAATAAGAGATAATAACCAGAATATTGCAGCCATACTGATTTGTGTAACAATCCTGGCTTGGTTAGTTATTAGTTTAGCAATCAGTTTTTCTCATGTCTAAAAATAACTTAATGCTCAATTTTTCAAACTGTCATGAAAAGTTGATACAATAAAGCATATACAATTTCTATTTTAGTGCATAATCAGTATTATGTAGTTAAACTTTATATAATAATATACTATATAAATTTATAAAGATGCATTTATATACTATATAAATTTAAATATATATATATATATATGATTAGTCCAGGAGGTGTCCAGCCATGTAATATGCAAAACAGAGGCACTTATTGAAGAAGATACAAGATACAAGAAACATTGTACATAGGACAATGATGCCTCAGTCCCCTGCACCAGAGGTACCTTCACACAGTTCTCCTAATAGTTGTCAGTTGCCCTGTCATGTTTTCCCAAATCTTATCAATGGTCTGAAATATCTTCCTTTTCAAAGGTGATTTTAGTTTTGGGAAAAGCCAAAAGTTGTAGGGCACCAAATCTGGGCTGTTGGAGGCTGAGTCTCTGGGGTGATTTGAATTTTTGCTAAAAATGTCTGCACCATAGCTACAACCTACTGAATCATCCAAATAGTTTCTGTGGAGGAATGGCCAAGCTTAATGCAAAATTTGATGCAGGTTTGTTGCTCTACCTGTGCAGTCATTTTTGAATGTGACAGCCATACACTACACATGCTCATTAAATGGCATCTACCACCCCACTGACTAGTACAATGAAGTTGTCATTGTTCACACGTGTGCATTCTAATTCACTCTCCTTAGCTTCCAGGTTGCATCCATGTGGTGCAAACTGTTCTCATTATTTTAACAATGGCTGGACATTTTCCGGACTGACCTCATGTATCTTCATTAGAATTAGGGTAGTAAGCTGAACTTCTGACTCAAACATCAAACAACTACTCTAGAAGTAAGTTTTCACCATGCATTTGATTACTTACTGGTACTTGATTATTTACATCTATACCAGAATTGATTCATCCATGAAATTTAGACACAATCTGTCTGGCACTCAGTAGCAGATTATTTTTGTCCATTAGAATTCTAAATGGACATGTGTATGTTAATGATATTTATGGGAATATTGTGTGTGATCAATTATAAAATGGTAATATAAGCTATGTCCTATATAATCAGTGTTAATATCATACTATGAAGATGTTTTATTTTGATTGCAGTGATTATCTTTATTAATTTTAATATTCCAGATATTAGTTGTATTAAAAATTCCTTTATATTCTTTACATATTTAACTTCCATCATCAGTTTGCATGAAGTGACATATAGGTATATAATTGGATATAACCATTAATTATAAACATTTTTAATTGTATGAATACTTAAATATAGAAATATCAAATATTTTCAAAATAAAAATAGATTGATGACAGTAGTAAAACAGTATTATTATCCACATATGTCGATAAGGCAAATATCCTTGAATCCATAAATCTCTTTGATTTTTAACTATTAATACCAGGCAAGATACAGTGACTATATTATATTAAAATAAATTTTATATAATTGTTTGCAATATTAGTGTTTCTACGAGAATAATTATTGGAAATGATTCATTAAACTACACATTTTATATAAGTTCTAAGCATTTCAATGAAAATCTGTTTGGAAACTCTTCACATCTTATAGGAATGTTAACTTTTTGATATATTTGTGATTTGAAAAATCCCAATATCAATCACACATGAACACAGGGGAAAGAAGGGGAAAGGTCTAGTCAAGGAACATGTATAAAGGACCCATGGTAATGGACAACAGGGTGGGGACTGACTGAGAGGTGGGGTGAGGGCAGAGCTTGGGAGAGCAATGGGGAAAAATTGGGGCAACTGTAATTGAACAATAAAAATACCCCCCAAATAAAACATAACAATAATATGGAGAAAAAGAGTTAGAAGAAAAACTTTTCAAAGCCATATTTTATTCTCATTAATTAAATTTTAAGCAATATTTTTAAATGCTTAGCTTAAAAAGATATTTCTCTTTGAGATTTTGGAAGATCAAAATTTAAATTAAAATATTCAAGTAATATGCCAGAAACTGCTAATCATTTTCAGCAGTTTAAGAAGAATATTTAATATTTGCCTAAGTTATGGCCCCTAGGAAAGTTACTTTAAAAAATGTTATTAGAACATTTTCTTTAATTATATGTTGCTATACCCAAAACAGTTATTGAAATCATTAAATGTCTTATTTTTGCTTTATTCATCAGCATCTAGTTATAACGAACATATCAGAATTCTGTTTTAAGTCTGAAAGATTAAGTCATTGATTTTATTTTACTTGCTTGCCACAAGATGTTTGAGCATAGCAAAGAGAAATCGTGGGAAATCTGATTTAATACATATTGATAGAATGAAAAATCAGTGAAGATAGTGTTTATGGATGTGCCAGTAGCAATGGAATAAATGTGGTGGTAGTTAAAATTTATTAAGTAATCAGAAAGATAAGTTTCCCCTCAATACACTTCAATTGAATATTTAGAATGGAATTATAGTGGAGCAAAATATAACAGAATTCTAGACTGCACACAAAAAATAGTTGACCACTTCCATTTTTCTTAGTCAACAAATTTTAAAGTTCCTTACCAAGTACAAGTCATTGAAAAAGGTTGAAGTAATTACCATTGGGGGAGATGGTGCAGGAGAGAGAATGGGGAAAAGGCAGGACAACTGTAACTGAAATATATATATCTTTGCTTATAAAACCGAACAATCAATCAACAAAAATAAAAAGTTGAAGTAACTAATAAATCTGTAAAAGGATGCTTATAGCAAAGAATATCACTACAGTGTAAGATGAGATTAGTTCTAAGTAGCAAGATGTTACCATAACTTATTCTCTAAGTTATTAATCATGCCTACCAACATTTTCAGTAAATAATAGAGACTTCTGTGATTAATGCAAATAGTTTGCCAGAAACTCTTGAAAAAATTGTTGCAGTGCTGAGCTTTGTAAATAAAAATAATTCTTACTTGCTATAAAAATCCCCTTTCATTCTCCTACTGGAATGTGATGCAGATAAAACTTCAGAATTATTTTATCATTTGTAATATTAAACTGACTCGTCCCATTTCTAGATCTAAGATTTGACAACATATTTTTGTCAAGTGATTATGCAAAAAATGGGTGTATATAAAATATTATAAAAACATGAGTTAGGATAAAAATCTTGGTCTTCAGAAATAGTCAAATTTATATTCTTTAGCATTTGTATAACTCTTCGTTTGTGCTTCAGTGAACTTGAATATCATCATCATCCAATCTTCAAATCCAGAGACAGAAGAGGAAATTAGTTTTTGAGTTGCTATTAGTGAAGAAGATAAATGTAATAACTTGTTAACAAGCATGTTTCAGCAAAATAATTTACCTGATAAAGTCAGCCAAACTATGCCTGCTCTTTTACCAACAGCAAATAAACACCAACAGTGGTTTACAGCATAAATGTGCAGTATAATGTCCAATGGAAGAATCCAGCTAATTCCTAATCTGAAAACTATTATTCCTGTGCAACAAATTCAAAATTTAAAAAAATTTAAAGCTGAAAAAGTTTAAAGCTAAAAAAAGTTAAAGCTGAAAAGCTTTAGAGACAAAATTGTAATAATAATTTCAATTTAGATTTGTTCTTATTGTCCACTAATTCAGTCTATATTGTTGGTATGACAACAATGATAGATGATTGACTTTAACCCTGAAACACTTAGCATTTGGTCAAAATATATATTTGGCATTCTTCTACAAGTGTGCCATTTCATTAAAACTTCCACATCAGTCATCCTAAAGTACTACTTCTCACCTCTCCTGATACATAAGATCTGTTTAATATTGGTTATCAGGATAATTTATTCATAATGGGAAAGTGTAAATGACCAAAAATGAAAATATCTAGAAAATTGGAGATTTTTTTATGTATTTGGAAAAATATTACAACATACCCAGAACTCACAGAAGAAAGTCATGGGTGTTTACTCAAATTTTAAAGCAACAATAAAGTGAAGCATGTGTGGCACCTTTTTTTAAAGGTGCCGAAGGCTTCAGAACATATATAGCTGTTTTACTATTTAGCTAGAAATTATGAAGTTTATACCAGGAGGCCTTGAAAAATCTTGAACTTTTTGATCCAAGTAATTGTTCATGAATAAATCTGAGAAAAATTGAAGTTGTATTTCTTTGTTTTATGTCTTATCTTTCGCAGTGATATTCAGAAAGAATAATTATAAAATTCATTAATATTAACATTGATAAGCTCTTCTAAATGCTAATATCTGCATTTAGTGTTGGAGTATAAGTTGCCTCAAATTTGAGAAGCCAATAGAATATATAATAGAGGAATTATTCATACTTTTCACTCATCTACATGGAGTGGTACCTGTAGGGTGTTCTAGCCTAAAAAAGGCTATGTGGCTTATTATATAATCCACAAAAAGGAATTAAATTATAATATCTCAATATTGTTTAATGAAGGCACTTTCTTAAGATTTTATTTATTTATTTATTTTAGAGAGAGAATAAGGGAAGGAAAAAGAGAGGAAGAGAAATATCAATGTGTGGTTGCCTCTCGTGCATCCCCTGCCGGGAACTGGCCCACAACCTAGGCATGTGACCTGACTGGAAATCAAATCAGTGATCTCTTGGTTCACAGCCCGTGCTCAATCCACTGAGCTACACCAGCCAGGCTCAATATTTTTAAACAATAAAGATTGCTTTTCTACTACATACAAACCCAATATTAAAATACTTTTATTATTTGGAGAAAAATATTAATAAAACATAATTACTAGATATTTTACTTACAAATAGATATTATTCATGCTTATTTCATGTTATATGAATTGGTCAAGTCCTTTTTTTGTCCTGTCTTTATCTGTTTTTATGACTTTTGGTTCCTTGCTGTGAATTCTTTGCACTAACTTTAACGATTAGACGCAATACACACAAGCACCCAAGCACTCAAGAGACTTTCATTTTCAGAGGATCTCTAAAAAGGCAAATCATTCCTATTTCAAGTCATTTTAATTATTGCAACAATAGCAGTAGATGCACTATTTCAGGTAAAATTAAGTAGAAAATTGAGAAATAAGTCAGAAGGAACTGGAAAAGGAAAAGATAGCTAAAACTAATGTTATAATAGGAGTAGTAAAATTTGCTTTGCATTTATTTTTTGTTTTTAATAATGCAACTAAGTATAAATATAGAAGCATATGAAGAACATGTTAAGGTCTTGGAATTTCAATCTTGCACTTACTAAAAGCAGGGATTTGATATTTGGGAGACAAATCTTGGAAGATTCATAAGATCAAGGAGAGTGGACTGGAATGCATGAGTGAACAGTGATGATTTCACTGTACTAATCAGTGGAGGCGGTAGCCACAGTTGAGTGAGAATGTGTGCTGTGTGGCTGTTGCATTCAAAATGACTGAGATAGCAGAGCATTGAACCTGCATCAAATTTTGAGTTAAGCTTGAACATCTCTCCAAAGAAACTACTTGGATGACTCAGTAGGCTGCAGCTATGGGCGACTGGTAATTGGCAGCTTCATCGTGACAATGCGCCCGCTCATGCATCATGTCTCATGCAGACTTTTTTGGCAAAAACATCAAATTACTGAGGTGACTAAGCCCCCCTGCAGCTCTGATTTGGCACCATGTGATTTCTGCCTTTTCCCAAAACTAAAATCACTTTTGCAAGGGAAGAGATTTCAGTCCATAGATGATATTCAGGAAACAGGATGGGGCAGCTGACAGCTATTGGGAGAACTGTGTGAGATCCCAAGGTGTCTACTTTGAAGGGGACTGAGGCATCATTTTCCTATGTTTAATGTTTCTTGTGTCTTCTTCAATAAATGTCTCTGTTTTGCTTATTACATGGCTGGAATCCTTCCAGACAGATCTCATGTATATGAATTTATCCTGTGCATTCTAATGCGTCCTAAAATGGGGGTGCCTGGGTGATTTAGGTGAAGGAACTAAACTTTTCTAATCTTAATTATGAGGAGGAATGTTGATATTTGTGCATATGTGAATGTGGAAGGGTGATTCTACCAGAATCCTAGGAATAGAATTAAGTTGTTCATGGTTTTACATTTAGTATCCAAGTGAATTTTGCATCTATGAGAACAGCACTATATGAATTAGAGATGATAAAAAGTCTACAATAGTTATCTAAAAACTACAAGACATATAGAGTATATATCTGTGCTTCAGGATTCTAGGCATTTTTTTTCCTTCTAGTACTTGAAGTTTGATATTAACATTCTTAGTTATAAATTTTCTTCTATTCTTCATTATATATTATTTTTATGTTAAATAATTTATTATTCAGTTTTTATTCTCCTTAGGTGGAAAAATTTCAGTCTGCAATGTACATACCAACCTGTTTTTTCCTCCGATTTACTTATCGTATTTTTCAGACCATAAGACACACCTAGGTTTTAGAGAAGGAAAATAGGAAAAAGTTTTTGAAGTAAAAATGTGGTAAAATATTTAATAGCATAAATAACATAATATTTCACCAATGTAAATGTAAATAGAACTCAACAGCATCATTAACAACCATTATTCCTCCCAAATTTGGTGGGGGGAAGGGAGTTGTGTCTTATAGTCTGAAAAATATGGTATCTCAGAAATTGTTACCACTGTCTAACCAGTTGCTCAAGCAAAAGAAGCTATTTCTGTCACTTTTATTATAATATTCATATTTCTGATTCTGATCTTTTCTCTGAACTCTAGAGCAGTGATGCCCAGCTGAAACTTCTAAAATAACAGATGTGTGTTCTATGTCTCTCTTTTCCAGTTTGGTAGCTGATAACCTCATAGGCCTATTTAAACTCTTGAAATGTAGCTAGCATAAATAAGAAACTGAATTTTTAATTTTACTTAAATTAATTTAAATTTAAATAGTCACATGTGGCTAGTTGTAACCATATTAGACAGTGCAGCTCTGGACATATGTAATGAAATACCTAATTTATATCTTTTCTTGGATATAACTGTAAGGATCTCAAATTTAACACCCACTGGACACAGGGCTCTTGATATTTTAGGCAACATATCAACTTTGTTTTTCTCACTTTTCCTATATGTGTCATTACCACTCTTTATCTCTTTATATTACTGAAGTTTGATGGACAAGTCACTGTATTATTTGATAATCTAGTAGGTTTTATTACTCTGTTTTCTTGGTTATAATTTAAAAA
Source organism: Anoura caudifer (assembly GCA_004027475.1). Classification (NCBI taxonomy): domain Eukaryota; kingdom Metazoa; phylum Chordata; class Mammalia; order Chiroptera; family Phyllostomidae; genus Anoura; species Anoura caudifer. The sequence continues at coordinate 193,643 of PVKU01001484.1, read as the reverse complement.
AGAAGGGATCTTAACCATCTTTATCACTATTTGATTCACATTGTGTGGCATAGGGCTATCATATAATAATTCTTTAATAATTCATGAATGAATAATATGCATTGGAAAAGAAGAATCAGAATACTAAAGTTACAGACTAACAGCACTGAGATTACAGGCAAATGTTTGTAGCTAAACATCAATGGTATTAGATCTGCCTTTTATGAGTAATCTAGCCTCAGGAAAACGGCTGGTTTAGGCCTCAGAGTTCCTTGCTATGCAGAAATCTGGTGATTCCTGTGAGGAATTGGTTCCAGAACCGCCCCCTTCTTCAATACCAAAATCCACAGATGCTCAAAACCTTTAGAAGTGCCTACGGACTTCTCCGAACCCAGAATCATTGCCAAGTCAGGAAATCATTAAGTTCACATAAAGGAATCCAGGGTTATTTTTTGATGACTTAAAAGTTAATTAACTTGTAGCTTGGGACTCCCTCCATAGTTCTTCAACCCACCGGTGTGTCATGCAGAGAGCCTCATGGTTGTTGGTGTCGCCCTTCTCCCACTCTGTCACATGACAGCTCATTTTCCCTTCCAGATTGTGTCACATTCTTATATGAGCGGTTTCACTGATAAGGACAGTTGCAGGTCTTCTTGGTCATGGGCGCAGACACAGAAGAAATACTTATTTATCTATAAAATGACAGCTTAAACATTTGGTAATTTTGAATTATAAACAGCATGGCACATGATTGAGGGCAAAGTTCAAACCCACAGAAACGACTGGAGAGGGTGGTTTCTAAGAGCCAATGCCAGATTTAGAGCCAATGTCAGATTTGTCTCACAAAGAGGCCCCGCTACCCAGAGGTTCAACACATTGAAAGGATTGCCCGCCACCTTCTTGATCTGCTGGCGAGGGCTGACTGGAAGGCACTGACATATGGAAGCGGGCTCTGGTGGACACTGGGGCTGTTAAAATCTGCCCTCACCTCGTTCTGGAGGTAGGCGCCCAATTTGGCTGAGCTCACTCAACTGCGTGGTCCTGAGAAGTTTCACTGATTGCCCTGAAAGGGGTTCTGGCCCACCCAGGGTGTTGCTTTTCTTTTTTAAAATTATATTTTATTGATTATGCTATTACAGTTATCCCATTTCTCCCCCATCATTTCCCTCCACCCTGTATACCCCCTCCCACCCAAATTCCCCCCTTTAGTTCATGTCCATGTGTCATAAGTTCTTTAGCTTCTACTTTTCCCACACTATTCTTGCCCTCCCCCTGTCTATTTTCAATCTGCAGTTTGAATGAATACAGGGATGCAGAACTGAAGGAGCCTTTCCTGCCGTGTGTGGGTGGGACGGTCTGGTTTAAACAAGCTGTGGGAAGAGCCATGGGCAGGGCAATGGCTGCACAACCCATCCACAGCCACTGCAAAGCCACGGGATGAAAACAGGGGTGCTGCTCTGGTTTCCCGCATGTCCCATTCAGCGGTATCCCACCCCGAACTAGAGAACTAAGGTGCACTTCACAAAGAAACTACGGGGCCATGACTTCACCTGTCACTGAAGACCCCACAAATACAGTGATTCAAGCAATCGGGAGGGGCATTACATCATGGGGAAACTGGCTCCAATTTTTATATTCCCGATTCTCTAACAGGCCTTGGAAGTTGCTATTAAAAATAAGTAAAGAAGTATCTGATATTAAAAAAATAAAAATACTTTTCATACTCAGGTGCAGACCTCATGGATGCGGAGGCCTTACTGTAGATTATAAAAATACCTACTTTATAAAGTTATTGTAGTGTCAGAATGATATGAAGCTTGTATATGGCATAGAGTCAGTAAATGTGGGCCACTATGAAAATAGTAATCATAATTGTTATTTCAGTTCTAATTTTGATGGATATTCTTAGTCTCAATTCTTACATTTTCTGGGATCTGTTCATTCATCTGCTTTGTAGAACAGTTGCATGTTTTGATCTGATTTTAGAACTAGCAAACCTCTACAATTACAAATATGAATTCATTCTCTAGTGCTTCTTTCAACTGAACTAAAATTGTGCTAAATATGAACATAGAATATGTTCCCCATTCAGTTCTTTGATCAGTATTTTAGAAAAATGATTTTTTTACCTCCTCAGTTTAAAATGATTCAAGGAATCACAATATTGACCATTTAAAATAACCAATTACTATATATGTTTGCTTTGCTGAGTTAAAATTTTAGACTATTGGCATTATCCAGTTTTTCTTACGATTTTATCATATTTTAGTTTGGGAAGCTTCTGTCTCCTTGACAGATTTAACTTGAAAAGAAAAAGGCAGGAAGACATAATGGAATCTGCGTTCAGTCTGTATGTGACTTTCATGTAATTTATTTTTTAACTTCCATCTTTATATGCATATGCAGCACCATAATGCCAACAGAACAAAATTAAAATGACCTGAAATTCTAGTGCATGATGTGTGTTATATTTAGAAAGTAATAAAAGGAAAGTAAATTGGAGGGAAAAAGATAGTGACTTTGCCTTGACCTGAGCAGGAGAAACCCTAACTGTTGCACATGTTCATTAATCATCAAATTACAGTAGCAGGATCTGGCAGTTGGGGGGAATGGGCTATTTGCATTAAAATATGTCAATTTAAAATGCAATAAAAACAAAAAAATCAATAATAATGCATTTAAAATCAAACAGTCATCACAGCAATGCAATAGCAATCAGTCATATTTACTGAGGCCACGTATGTAATAATCTTCCTGATCCCTATATAATTACTAGCTTTGCTTCTTGAATTATCAACAGCTCTCATGGCTTATTGCCTTGTACTTGCTTAATAAGCATCTGCAATCAATAATCTTGCCACAGAGTAAGAGGCAACCAGACAGCCAGGCCCAGGGTGTAAATGCTGCAGAAGTGATCGTTATATTGTTGTGAATGACAACAAGGTGGCTGTGCTAATGGGCAAGGCATGCAGTAAAGAGGGAATTTGAAAAAGCTGCTTACTGGTTTGTCTGGGTCTTACCATGGCTAGTGGTGTCTAGCTATGGGGAACAGCCAGTCACCCTTAAGAACACTACAAATCCTTCCCAGAGGTGCTTTTACAGTGAGCATCAACTCTAGCAACTGTCTTTTCTATCTCGCTATTGACACAACACATTCAGTTTGCCTCAAACACTTTTTATGAGATGGGAAAGCAAACTGTTATTTTCTTCATTCACATAGTATGTGATGGAGAACAGGAATTTATATGCAAATTTCAGTATTAGTGGCACTTGGATAATAAGAGTTTAAGAACCAATTGTAGTTGTCAAAAATATTTGAAAACTCCTATTAATGCTATTCATATGGAAAATCCATAGAGAAAATGTGTTGTCTGGATAGCAAGATCATATCATTTATTTTATTCAGTCTGTTGAATTACAAAAATTCCCATGTTTTTGCAAAAGGGACAATTAAACACTGTCATCAGGAGTGTGTCATTTAATTGGTAATCTTGTAAATGTTACCTACATTTATTATTACTATTATTAAACATCCACTATTTATCCACAATTTAGAATACTTTACAAAATATGTAAAAAACATTGCTTTTGCTCTTGCAGTATTTGTATTAAGTAGATAACACAAGAAAATAATCACTTCAAAAGTAAGACTCAAGAGGACTAATTTATATTAATTCTTATTTAGAAGTGAAATTATGTATATACTGAATTACATTTTAAATGGACTTTAGCATAGTTAAATATTGTAAAGTATGTTGTCTGCACAGTATTAGAAGGTGCCCCCAGGACATGGGGTGAGGAATCTTCCAGGGATCATTACCCACCAGAGAGGAGAGGCCTGCTATTGGCCTACGCTGTAGATTTCCTCAGGCCCCTATTGGGACCTTCACCAAGGAAGGGGCTGAGTGTGACAACCTTTCCATGTGGCTGGGAATTAAGGGGTGGAAGTGGGTGGTCAAGTCCCACCACCAGGTAGGTATAAAACTAACAATATAAGAAAATTAGGGCAAGTAGTATTCATTACAGAGCACTACCAGGGCTATGGAGTTTGTTAAGTGACCAAGATTTCTAGTAGTTTCTAGCATAATAGTTTCTTTTACTTGTTATCCTTATGCCTTTTCATAATTCTTTGTAGGGCTCACTAGTATTTTATTTTAGGAACTTTAAGAAGAGGAGACTCAGGCATAGGGTGGGCAGAGTCATTGGAAAGGGAACTAATTCTTCGGGATCAGTTATAAGGAGATAAAGGGAGCACAGAGAACTATGCTGGGCTCACGATTGGCTGTTAGGCTAAAAAGGAATATTCACATGTGTTTTAGAAACAAAGTAGACCTAGCATAGAAAAATATATTTTCATTACTGGTAACAACAGGCTCATTACATGTCCTATATATAGAGTATCTTTATTATAATATCTCATACTCAAATACCTAGTGCTAAATTAATCAACTTTTCTCATTTAATTTTTTGTCTTATTTTCAAAAATTAGAAGTGGGCCTTCTGCTGTCAGGAAAAATATTATAGTATGCCTTTGGCAATTTTATTGCCTGGCTAACTAATATATATATATATATATATATATATATATATATATATATATATACACACACACACACACACACACACACATAAAAGTACATAAAAACTTTATTTGTTCACAATCAGGTTCACAATCATACTTTTGAAAATGTTGGATCTCTGATTTTTTTAAATTTCATTTTAATTTTATAATAAACTGGAAGAAAAAGTTAACTTAGACATAATTAGATATATCTGTATTATCACCTTCTAACCATTACTGGAGGGAAAAATCTCACTAACTATATATCTGTGTGTCTGTGTGGCCAGTACTGTTGACACCAAGTCATGCCACTTTCATTTTCCTGAGCTAGTAATAGAAACACTGAGTTAAATATTACACCTGTGTGAAGCATTCAGCCACAGTGAAGGAAAAAGAATGTTCTGTGCAAAGTAATGAGTGAACAATGCTTTAGTAATAGTTCAGGTATAGAAAGGGAGTAGGAGAATTGAGGTGTCACATGTCACACAGCCATAGAAGCCTCCAGAATTAAAAAAGAGCTCATAATGTCATGTCAGCAGCAGTGAGTGATTTTCACATGTACCTAGTTGGATGAGTACACTAGTTTTTTTTTAATTAATGGAAAGTGGTGGATTTTAACAAATGCGTTTTCTTTACCAACTGAGTTTAAGATGATATTTGTCTCTTAGAATATTAGTGTATAGTAGTACATTGATTATTTTCTGTGTGTTGAACTACCCAGCATTTTGGGGATAAATATCCTAAGTCATGCTGCATAACCCTTTCATTTGTACACTGTCCTTTTATGATAAATAGATATTTTCTTGCACAGAAACTTAACAATACGGTCAATTATTTCACTATGTATTTTGTGTTTTCTTCTTAGTGACTGTCTAAAGTACTATAATCTAATTCAGCTTAGTAGCAACTAAATTTCACTAGCATACAAAAAAAACTATTCCATTTCATGTCCAATTATTTTCTCTTTTGCACTTTTATGTACATACATATCTTTATACATTGTTTCCATAAACACATCTTTCTTATTATTGCTTTATGCAGCTATCTTTTATATCAGATAAACTAAAAAGCAGTTACACACAAAAGGCAAGAGTTATACTGTCATTTATTTTTATCCACTCAGTTACTTTTACCCATGTCTTTGTTTCTTCAAGTGGTTTTGAGATACTGTCTGGTGTCTTTTTGTTTTGTAGCTAAAGGGGCCCTTTTATTACACCATATACAGAAGATTTAATAGGGTCTATTTTTCTCAGTTTCTGTTCTTTTTTATATACCTTAATTTCCTCCTCATTTAAAAAATATTTTTGGGGTTATAAAGTTCTTAGTTGATAATCTTTCTCCTTTCTTTTAATACTTTGAATACGCAACATCAGTTCCTCTGCTTTTATAATTTCTGATGAGAAATTAATAATCTTAGTAAAGAGTTCTTTAGTGTGATGGGCCACTTCTCTATGCTTTCAAGATTCTCTATATATCATATCTTTTGACAGTTTATGATGTGTCTAGGTATGGATCTCTTTCAACCTATCCAAATCTTAGGCCATTGAGCTCATGGATTTATAGGATAATATTTTTCACTGGATTTCAGAAATTTTTAGCTGTGTTTTCTTTCAATATTTTTTCTGTGTCATTTTCTATTCTACTTCTAGGACTTCTGGTGTGTACCTGTTGGTACACTTGATTTTGCACAGGTCTCTGGGAATCAATTTTTTTCTCTTAAAAAAAGTTTTTTTTCAGACTGCATAATCTGAATTGACCTCTCCTCAAATTGCTGATTCTTTCTTCTATCAACAACAGAACTGCTGTTGTACCTACTAGCGAATTTTTAAATTTCAGTTATTGTAGTTTTAATTTTTAATCCAAAATTACTTTGTTTCTTTTTATATTTTCTACATTTTTGTGACATTCTCTATTTGCTAAAATTTTATTTTCATTATCTTCCCTTAGTTTTCTAGAGACAATTTCCTTTGGTACTTTGGATATCATTGAAAGAGTTGATTTAAATATTTGTTTAGTAAGCCCAATATCTGACCTTTCACAGACCGTCTAAACTGACAGTTTTTATTTCTGTGTATGGGACATGATTTCTTGGTTCCTTAAATGACTTGTAATTTTCTGTTGACAATGAGATTCAGCAGTTTTCCTTGAATAAGTAAGTCTCACATTGGTGCAAGCCATTAGTTAATTTCCATAATTCTGAAAAAGTTGATGTGATAAATTTCTTTTCAAATTCTTGTTGCTTTTACAGATAACACAATTTTGAGATTATTTATTTATTTACTTATTTATAGAGACAGGGGAAGGGAGGGGAAAAGAGAGGGAGAGAAGCATCAATGGGTGCTTGCCTCTCGCTCTCCCCAAAGTAGGGACCTGGCCCACAAACCAGGCATATGCGCTGAAAGGGAATCAAACTGGCAACCCTTTGGTTCACAGGCAGCACTCAATCCACTGACCCACCCCAGCCAGGACTGAGATTCTTACCTAACTATTGTATTCACTGACATCTTTCCCAAAATAATTGATGTAACTGAATTTAAGTTTCTTTAGTTAGGCCCTGATCAATTTGTCTCATTTGGGTGGGTGTTGTCCCGCAAAGTGAAAGTTGCAGGTTCAATTCCCAGTCAGGGGTCAGGGTGCAATCCTGGGTTGCAGGTTTGGACCCTGGTCTGGGCAAGTATGAGAAGCAATTGATGGATGATTCTCTCTCACCCTGGGGTTTCTATCCCTCTCCTTCTCTCTGCCTTCTCCTCTTTCTAAAAATAAATAAATAAATAAATAAATAAATTAATTAATTAATAAAATGTTAAGGTCCTAAATCAGGTTTCCTAAATGAAATTCCCACCCTTCCCTATGGCCTTATACCTAGCACTTTACTATCTCCTATCACCTGGTCCAGCCTATGAGGACTTTGATTGTGCAGCCCTTTAGGTCAATAAACGGATATTAATTTCTAGGTCAAATGTGGAATTATTATACCGTTAATTTATAATACAAAGAATTACGAAGATATGCACCTAACAACACACTGCTTAAAGTTTAATACAATTTTACTGTTGCATCTTTATTAATTTGAAACTTTAAAAATGTTCCCATGCTGGCTTAAATTTTCATTTATTACAGGAAGATGGGATTTCATGTGTTAATATGTAATCTGTGGTTTGCTTGCATTGATTGCTTAATCATAGTTTTCTCTCCCATAGTCTTTTAATTTTTATTTTAGTTAGATTCTCTTGAATTTCACAAAGGAAATTACATTAATTAAAAGGGATTTATTGAATGAATACACAGAAAAATATTTGAGAAGCTTCAAACTAAACTTCTTCAAAACATGATTTTTTTATATTAGGCAATTTATAGAGGATCTTTGACTATGAAAATATAACATCCCTCAGTTTCTCTAGCATATTGCTCTGTTGGTGATCTGCTCTCCCACTATTTAGCATCTTATCAATATATTTTTTCTTCTTCCTATTCTGCTATTTACTATCTCTAGCACTCTTTTCTACTGCAAAGCTTCTACTTCCACTTCACAGATTCTGTTTTTCTGTTTCCCTGTGCTATCCTTTCATTTTGTGTCATTCTCTTCAATTCTTCATTTATTACATTTAGTTGATATTCAAACTCACCAGGACATACATATTAATTGAATAAGACTCTATCAACTTATCATGAATCCTGGTACATAAAGCTTTCATACTTGTCCACATATGTTATGTGCCATTATAGACTGCTGGAGTTGTTCATGTCCACCCAGCTGGTTCTTGTTAAGTTGCTATGGTAAAGTTAGGTGTAAAAATGCAAAAGAAAAATATCAAATGTGAGTAACAAGCAAACCGATAAACTAAGATTTTTGTCATACTATTGCATCTATCATAGCACTTCTAACTTATCACTTTATTTGCATAAGATGGTACACACATAACACTCGAATCGATACTACTATATTGATCGAATCTGTATTATTTTAGTGAATAGTAAATTACCACAATCTTAGTGACATAAAATAACAACCATTATTATCTCACAGTGCCTGAGTGTCTGAGTTTCCATGTGGGTGAGCTGGATCCTTGTCAAAAGGTCTCACCAGCCCGATACCAAGATATTGGCTCAAGGTGTGATTACATTTCAGATTTGAGGTTCCCTTCCAGCCTCACTATATGCTATTATAAATCTGTGTTTTTTAATATAGTTTCAGTCTTATATGTGATAACCTAATTATAGACATGACTGTGTCATTAATTTTTTCAAATAATACAAACTAATGAAGGAAGTGAATATACCTTTAAATTCACAGGGCCCACCCAGACCCCTGGGTTAAGTGATTAAACAGAACATACATACCAGGCATCAGGAATCTTGAGGTAGTACCTTAGAATTCAGCCTGCCACATCTACATTTTACCTCCCATAAGTTATCTCATATACAAGTTTAGGTCATTCCTTCCCATCACAGTATCTTAACCCTGTTTAGAATGCCAAACACATCTTGTCCTGCGTGCTTCATCTGTCACCCAACCTAGTAGGGATTCCAAAAGAAGCTTTACATCTGCGCTTAACTGCAGCACTTATACCCACAATGGCAGGTCCTCCCAGGGCAAAATAAACTATGTGGGGTAAGAGAGTTATGAAGAAAAAAATTGAGAAATTTAGTATCATTATTTTCTATCCCTTCCCTATTGATGTGTGCTTACATTTTTTCAAGAAGAAAAAGAATATGTATAAGTACATAAGCCAAAATCATGGAACTAAATCACTCTTCAAAAAGTGAATGCATTGATATAACCACCAACTAAATCAATAAATATAATTCAGAATATGTACCCCAGAAACCTTTTAAGGCCATCCTATTACTATATTACCCAAAATTAGGTACTATTCTAAATTTAAAGAAACATTTACTTTGCTATGTACTTTGTGTAAATAGAGTATGTGTTCCCATGCATCTGGTTTCTTATGCTCAGCATTAGGTTTACAAGAATCTTCCATGAGGTTGTATAGTTAGCTATTATTTATTACTGTTATATGAGAAAGTATCCCACTGAAAGAATACACTACAACTTGTTTTTTATGTGTTTTATTTTATTTTATTTTTTATTTTAATTGTTGTTCTTGTACAGTTTTCTGTCTTTTACTCCCATCCCAGCCCACTGCCCCAGCCCTCCCCACCTCCCTCCCATTTCCACCCCCCTAGTTTTTGTCCATGTGTCTTTTACACTTGTTGCTCTAAACCCTTCCCCTTTCCCCCTGAAATTCCCTGCCCTCTCCCCTCTGGTGACTGTCAGCCTGTTCTCAATTTCAGTGTCTTTCATTATATTTTGCTTGTTTGTTTGTTTTGTTGTTTAGGTTCCTGTTAAAGGTGAGATTACATGGTATTTGTCTTTCACCTCCTGGCTTATTTTGCTTAGTGTGATGCTTTCCAGTTCTATCCATGCTGTCGCAAAGGGTAGGAGCTCCTTCTTTCTTTCTGCTGCATAGAATTCCATTGTGTAAATGTACCATAGTTTCTTGATCCATTCATTTACTGATGGGCACCTAGGTTGCTTCCAACACTTGGCTATTGTAAATTGTGTTGCTATGAACATTGGGGTGCATAGGTTCTTTTGGAATGGTGTTTCAGGGTTCTTAGGATATAATCCGAGCAGTGGAATTGCTGGGTCAAATAGTAGATCCATTTTTAGTTTTCTTAGAAAATTCCATACTGCTTTCCATAGTGGTGGTACCAGTCTGCAATCCCAGCAATAGTGCACTAGGGTGCCCTTTTCTCCACAGCCTCTCCAACACTTGTTGTTTGTTGCTTTGTTTATGACGGCCATTCTGACTTGTGTGAAGTGGTATCTCATTGTGGTTTTAATTTGCATCTATCTGATAGCTAGTGATATTGAGCATCTTTTCATGTGTCTCTGGATCCTGTGTATGTCCTCCTTGGAGAATTGTCTGTTCAAGTCCTTTGCCCATTTTTTAATTGGGTTGCTTGTCTTCTTAGAGTGGAGTCATGTAAGTTCTTTATATATTTTGGAGATTAAACCCTTGTCTGAGGTATCATTGGAAAATATGTTTTCCCATACAGTTGGTTCTCTTTTTATTTTGATGAGATCCCATTTGTGTATTCTTTCCTTTGTGTCCCTTGCATTAGGGGACATATCAGTAAAAATATTGCTGCGTGAAATGTCTGAGCTTTCCCTGCCTATGTTCTCCTCTAGGACTTTAATGGTGTCACAGCTTATATTTAAATCGTTTATCCACCTTGAATTTATTTTTGTGTATGGTGTAAGTTGGTGCTCGAGTTTCATTTTTTTTGCACATAGCTGTCCAGTTACAACTTATCTATTCTATTAAAATTGCTTTCTATGGATTCTTTTGAATTGTATTTTTTTCTCAGTCTTACTAACAACATGACTTTCTTTTTCCTTTTCATTGAACTGTCCCTTCCCTCCTTTCTCCTTTAGTTCCTTTGTCCTTTCCTTCTGTATCCCTCTTGTTGGAGGTTGCAGAACTTAGATTACTGGCCTGGCACCTGTTTTAATTTTTGAAAACTGCTAGCTCCATTTCTTCATGTATTATTCCACCCAACCTTCTCTCCTCTCCATATGAGGCTCAAATTATGCATATGGTAAATATTTTCATTGTGTTATGCTTTTTGTTTATATTTTTCCTATGTTATAATAATTTTTCCCTGTATAGAAGTTTATTCTGTATATTTCCTATTGATCTGTCTTCAAATTGACAAATTCTTCATTCTATTGGGAAAGTTGCCTTACATAATTTTGTTTATTTTCTGTCATATAAGTATTCTTCCTTTACTTCTTCAAAAAAATTAAGGTTGGACATTGGGCTTATGGAGTCTCCATTGTTTTGGTTTTGCCTCAGTCTTAGGCATTTATCTTATCCTTATTCCCTTTGAATTTACTTCCATCAGGCTTTTGCAACCACAACCACTTCCAAAACCAACGCTTAACACATACCTCCATTTATCCAATCTAGTAGTTAATTGTCAGTTCTAATCTTGCTTCAAATACAAGCTGCTCTGACAGTTTAGTACTCTCTTATCATAATATATTCTGCACTGAACATTTTCTGTTTTTTTCTCTTTTGCAGTGTCACTTTCATTTACATATTCTATTAACACTGGAGTCCTCCAGATTTCTATCTTGGTTTTTAATTATTTCTATAATAATGTCCTAATTTATGTCATCTAATAGCATGCCATTACATGCCTCTATGTACTGATGACTCCTAAATTTATATCTCCAAGCCAGGCATCTGTCTACAAATCTCTGCAGTTACATACCAACTGACTACCTTAAATTATTATATGACTGTCTAGTAGACTTCTGGACATTTGGAAAACTTGCTTTTCCAAAATAAAGTTATAATTTCCAAACAATTATGCTTTTCTTCTAGCATTTTCCCCCTTAGTAACTTCCTCCTTTAATTAAAAAAAATTACTTCCCTTATTTCTCTTAGAAATACATTTCATTCTTCAGTTCATGCTGTTGGACTTACATTCAAAATATGCACAGTTTGACCATCTCTATTGATATCATTCTGTTTTGAACCAGCAATATACCTCTCATAATTTTTTCTGTAGGCTCCCAATTTTCTTCCTGACTCCATCCTTATGCTTCTTTAGTCTATTGTCAACATAGCAGTGAAATTGTTTTTATTAAAATGTAAGATCATATTACTTCTCTGCTTACAACCCTAGTTGCTTTCTTATTAAGAAAAAAATCTAAGTTCTTTTATCCTCTAACAACCTGTGGGACTCGGTTTCCATGATTTCCCTGAGCTCATCTCCTACTACTTTATTCTTTTACACTATTTAATCCACACTTGCCTCCTCCCAATTTTTCAAAGTGTGCATGATCTTTTTTAAGAGCCTGTGAATTTCACATTCCTAGATATCAGCAGGGGCTAGTCTCTCACTTCCTTAAATGCTTTAACTCAAAGAACATTTTCTCCATAAGAACTTCTCTGCCTACCCTAGCGAATCTTGAAGGCTCTCCTCATAGTCATGACATAAAACCTCATGCTTTTTCTCCTTACCTCTTGCTTGTTTGATCTTTATATTTAGTTTACTTATGTAATGTACATTTCCATTATCAGAATAGAAACTGAATGAGTGTAGGAATTTTTATCTGCCCAGTTTACTGCTACTTCTCAAGGAGAAAAACAAATGAAAACAATGGCTTATACACAATGGGAATCACTAAATATTCTTAATATAAAATAATGTATTTTACTCTGTGGTCCAATATGACACTTTCAACATTTTCAATAATTAAGGTCTCCTTAATGATTGTAAGTGATATCTTTTCCACTTAGCTGTTCACAGTGGGCTCTTTCCCATCTCCTTTGTACTGCCAAAGAAAGGAGAGACCAAGTGTGCTCTTCCAGCACAACGGAAGCCAGCAGTAGCACACTCTGCTCCCTGCAAAGGACGAACCTGGCTTGGAATGACCATTTTAATTTGGGATGAATAACTAGGGGGCTCACTGTGGCCATAAGTGTTGGTAAGCCAAGTATCTAATCCTCATTCATCAATACGTCAATACTAAAACTCTTACTATTGGAACCCATTTTATACCTTTGTCTCTCAATTGGATTTGAATTTAGAAGGGGCAGATGGATGTTTAATACTGAACTCAAAAATATAAAACTCATTGAGAAACTGATATTAGCAGGAATTTCCTGAGCAAAATAATATGTACCACATGACCACATGGATGGCTTTAAATTTTTAGTACTTTTATAAGTATGGACCTTGTTATATTTTTCTCTTGGTGGTTTGTAGCATTTTATATTGAGACTGGATTTTCACTACTGTGGATAAAATGTGTGGGCCCAGAAAGCACAGTCCAGGTTGGCTTCTCTAGTTTAATCTGAACTTTCCATGCATGTATGTCTCTTAAATAAGCAATTATGGTTGAGACAAAGATTATGTTATAGGGAAAAAAGAATACTTTATTACTGGCTAAAATTTACCTCTATTACTGGTTAAAATTTACCTCTAAAAAATGTTTGGGAATATATATAGGATCTCTAAGGGATAATGGAAGAGAATTTTCTTTCTTTTCTATAGTCTGGATTTTAATCTGCAAAGGCAGTTAAGTTCCACAGAGTCTACCAGAACATTGTTTTATGTGTCAGGCAAAGAAAAACAGTGTTAGAAAAACTGCTTGAAATTTGGTGCCTATACATGAGGGCAGACCTCAAAAAAACCGGAATTATCTTCTGGATGGTGGGCCCCTTGTAATATAGGTTTCCCCTACTTGTTGAATGTTCTTGAAACCCATCTGTATAGGCGTACCAGCTGGCATTGTTGTGAGAGGCTGTATTCAACTTCAGTGAATTTTTTTTAAGACCCTTTCAGTGCATTTGCCCACTCCATGATGGGTGATTTATGAGTGCATCTGCCCACACTGTGCTGACTGTTCAACAGTGTTTGACCAAAAATGGCATGATCCCTGTTCCCTATCTTCCCTATTCACCCAATCTCATTATTTCCCCAAATGAAAGAAGTCTTCTAAGGAAAATGCTTTGCTGATGTAAAAGGGTGAAACAAAAACAGCAGAAGCACTAAAAGGCATCAAAATCAACAAGTTCAAAAATTATTTTTAGTGTAGAAAATGTCTTGATAGGTGTCTTGCATCAAATGGAGAGTACTTTGAAAGTGACTGAAGTTTGAACATGTAAGAATAAATACACAACTTTTATAAATTCCATTTTTGGGGTCTCCCCTGTGACATTAATCTGTAATTTAGCAGGAAATACTGAAAAATTAATTATGAAATTTGTGTACTTACCCTTATCCCATAAATTCTTGTTGTGACCTTTACTGCATCATAGAGACACAGGAGACTTTTCCTGTAGAAAAGCCATTAAATTTATTAATAGTTTAATTTATATATCATATTATAGAGACAATATACTGCCATTATGGGTAAAGATTTAAAAAAAGATGACAACTGTTTCAACTAAAATTTAAATTAACCCCATATGTTAAAAGACCAATGAGCTTTTCTTAGAACTGGATTGCCTAGAAAATTAACTATATGTCTTAAAATATTTTTTCTTCCATAATATCCAAACATGAGTAGTTAATATATCTTTATTTCTCATTTTATCACTAATAAATATACCTCCTGTGACATTCCAGACTCATAGATAGATAAATAATTGTTGTGTATGTTAGAGTATAGATATGTTACATACAATCTTTTATTTCTGCATTTCCCTAGCAGGTTGAATATTCCCTAGCTCGACTGTGATATACACACACCAAGAGAACTCAGAATAATTGCATTTGTCTTCAACCTACAAGATTATAGAAGACACTATCCTTTTCTGATTATTTCCCAAGAATTAAGTCTTAGCAACTCTAGTCATCTCTGCCATGCTGTCCAGTTTTCACAAAAGCAATCATATTGTGGAAGAATTTTGGTGGCTGAGGGACACTGCTTTACTTGAACGCCAGTATCCAATTCCACAAAATTTTTAAATAGATCATCATGTTTTCCAACAAGCAGAGATTTGGTTTAAGATCTTTGTCAGGTGCTGTCAGGGAGACTGAATGACTCCAAACCCACAAGTCACTATGAAGTAGGGCAGATAAGGAATAAGGAAACACGTGGAAAAAATCCAAGATAATGAACCTATAAGCACTTGATTAATTGCATTAGTATTTCTGCTCTACTAATTCTTCACTGACATTGTTACAGCTAATAAATTTTCTCTTGTTCAAGGTACAATAAAATGAGAGGCTACTTTCTTTTCAAGCAATCTCAACAGTAAGTCAAATTCTGTTAGTCACTGCATTAACTCCTTAAATAGAGACTTCTTGTCACCATCCTATTGTATAAATGTCCAAGAAGCATTTCTCATATGATTTCTTCTGAATATGGTCCACATTATTTCAAATTACCTTTCAGATTTTAAAGCTTCTCTTCTATTCTAATCACAACCATTATTATCATTAATGCACAATTGTTACGGGGTTACTGTGTATAAAGCATTATAGTCTACCGTGTCATTGACTTCTCTTTATTACGGAAAAAAAAAGCTGTATTTTAAAATAAGTCATGAGCCTTCAACATTCTTTCATTTCACTTTCCAGGCAGTTCCCCACTTGCAGTCTCCACATAGAATTTTCTGTTCTTCCTTGTTATCTCTTCATGATGTGACAGTTTTCATGTATTATAGCTCCACAGAGATGGTTTCATATTTTTGTTCTTCAGGCACCTATCTCTTGCTTGACACAGCATTTCTAAATCAAAAAAGTACATTGCATATTAGTGTTTCTTACAGGAGACGTGTTTTTTCTTTTCTTTTTCTTTTTTTGGTGAGACAGTGTATCTTTATATAGGAATGTTCCCCTTATTATAAAAAGATTGCTACTCCTGATTGCTGATGAGAAACACAAATTGTTCTGTATGTGTTTAAATCCCCCTCAAAATGTCTTCATTCCTCTCCCAATGCCCTTTAGGAGAGTTACGTCACCCTTGCTTGAGAACCGCTGCATCTGAACATCAGCTAAATCATGAACCAAGCTCTCGTCTTACACTGAAGATGTACATACTCCAAAATTCATATATTGCTATTTAACAGAACCTGGAGACAGTGTTTCGACTAACATATAAAAATGCCTGTTATACAGTTTTAGCACAAATAACACCCTTTTTATTACAAAAACATGTAAGCATGTAATTCTGTAATGTAACAATATCACACTCAAGCACACCATATGACATTTTAGGTGAAATGTTAAAATTAAAACTATAAATTATTACACCCATATTATTACCCTACCAACCACACTCAAGCAGGCCTTACTTCTGCCGGACCCTGTATTTTGCAAAAACTGATATATTGTTTAATTGGATTCTGACTCATCCAAATTCCTCAAATTGGAAAATCTTACTTCGCATTTGCAACTTAAAACAATAGTTAAACTCTAAGATTGTTTCCTTTTGAGAGTCCAGATGCCAGGAAATAATGTCACCAAAATCAGAAAGAGAGTATGTGTGTTAGCAGAGGGCGTACTAAGTACACTTGATAAATTTAACTTTCAGACTTCAATTTTTCAAATCTAATTTAAAAATCATGAAAGCTGACAATGGGGGAGGGCTGTTTTAAATTGTGTTTGGTTCACACAAACAACAGTGTGGTGATGGCCAGCAAAAAGGGGGAGCATGGGCTAAAAGGAGAAGGGCCAGGGCAGAAGGGAGTAGGGACACCTGCAACTGAGTCAACAATAAAAATATAAATTTGGTTCATTTGGATTGGTTTTATTTAGGGGAAAAATGACAATTTGTATTTCTTCTGCCTTTTCTTTATTACAGTTTTGGGATTATTTCAGAGATTATTTTTTTAAGTACATTCTCCTTTTACTTTATGCTGTTACATTTTTTGAAAATTAGTTTTGGGCACTAAGAAATTGAAGGGGAAGTAAAATATTTCATAAACCAGCTTCCTTAAAATTCCAAATATCTCTTTATTAATTGTTCTCATTTTTGAATGTAAAACTTGGAATGCACAGTGATAGAGGGACATACAACCTGACTGTAGCATGAGCACGGCATTAGCTTGCAGCCAAATGCATTTCCAATTAAGGAGAAAGACTACAGGCTTTTAATTTCGGTAGATTCTGGGTTTATATTTTGTTAGTCCTTGTGGTTATATTTTTATATCTGCTGTACAATAACCTTAACACTATTCTAGAAGTATTTACATAAATATTTATGAAGAAAAACATTTTAGAAGACCTCTAAGTTTAAGTTTAAAAATAATATAAAGAGCAACTTTATATTTTCAGCTATAATTTATTTAATACTACTACATCCAAGGCATTATTTACTTCTTGTTTATTTCTAATTATTTCTTATATTTTTAAAAGTTTCTCATTTAATTTTTACTACAACTTTTAAAGGTGTTATGTCTTCGTGGAGCACAAAACAAAGGCTGAGGATAATTAACTTCCTAAATATCATACAAATAGTAAACTAAGAGCCAATATTTGTGTGTAAATTTGTACATTTCTAAGTATTTTCTTTTAAACAAAATATTATAAAATTTAGATATATAATTATAAAAGAAAATAAGCACATATATCATAGCACAGATTAGTATTAGTTATTTATCTAGAGTAATTATTCCATATAGCTAATTATGGAAATATTTTACTTTCATGCTTCCCTTCTTTCTTTGTGGTCTCCTTATTTAAACAGCCTCAAAAGTTCTTGTATCATTGAAACTAAAGAGAGGGTCTGGTATTTAAGAAATTAATTTCTACTGATTTTATTACAATCTATGTATGGTTATTATTATATCCTTGGAAAAGACTGATTTTTTAAAAAGTATAAGGTCAAAAATCACCAAATGTCTTTCAGCTATAATTCCTGTGTATATATTGACAAACGTATACACTTCCATAAAATAACTGAGTTATAAAATCAGGCAACTTTGACAGAGTCTGTAGAACTGCTTTTTTTGGAGGGGGAGGGGGATAAAATATTTTTACAACATCAGTGTTAAAATGTTTAATATAGTATTTGCATCATAGTGAATGACAATTAATATCCTGTAACTTTAATGCACATGCGTAAAAAACTTTGAGGTTGAAATTTTGTAAAACATGCAAATTTAGATCATTTCAAAGATTATGTTAGAAGTGTTGCTAGAATCTCATTCAACTTGTTTACATTGCACTGTTTATTATTTTTGGTCATGTCAGGAAAAAGAAAAGTTTAAACATAATGTCTCAATAGTCAGCTTCAGAGATTCTAAATAAATGAGTGCCTATATTAGTGTAGCAAAAACTTTTAAGTATTTTGAAATTTTATAGATAGTAAACTTCAAGTTTTAAAAGTCAGTAAACATTTATTCTAGTATATTCAATTATGAATAGCTTTTAAAGCAAGAATGACATTTCCTTATTCCATATATTTAATATTTCATCAAACAATTAAAAAAACTATGGTATGCTTACAGATTATTAGTATTTCATGTTTTAGTTTGTTCTTACTGAATTAAACAAAATAAAGAACATATACTTTTAGAATAAGGAGCATATAATTATGAAATAATCACCAATATTACTTTCCTAATACTTCTTGATATACCTGAAATGATTGTTACACTGTAAATTATTTCACAATTGATTTTTAAGATGCTTATTAACTTATTTATATTTTCTTTCTTTTAGAATATATTTGTATTACCTAAACTTATTATTGAGAGAGCTTTATAAATACAAATGGTTATAATCAAACTATTTTAATTATTTATCTATTTGGCCTATGTCTTAGCCTCCCAAGTATTTATATGTATAAAAACTAATTCTAACCTTTTTGTCATCCAAGTTAAATTTGTTGATTTTCATTAACAAAAAGGTGTTTTGGCCTAGATAAAGGTTTTTGAATATAAAAGCTATTACAAGAAAAATTAATACATACTATTCCTATTATAAAGTATATAAAAAAAATTTGATTTATTTGATTTTCAAGTTTGATAAAATTGATATATTTGCTTGTGCATTTGAGATAATTTTTCCAGATATTCTGTAATTTAAATGGTTGTCAAATTGGTTCCTGCTAACCATACAAATTTTAAAAGCTATTTAAAATTAAAATATGTCATTTTAAAAATTTTATTTAAAACAGTTCAACAATAATATCACTTCTCCTAGTTAATAGAGCTAAAATTTTCATCAAAAATAAAATATTTTCTTAGCTATACAGCACAATTTACAATAGCCAAGTGTTGGAAGCAACCTAGGTGCCCATCAGTAAATGAATGGATCAAGAAACTTTGGTACATTTACACAATGGAATTCTATGCAGCAGAAAGAAAGAAGGAGCTCCTACCCTTTGCAACAGCATGGATAGAACTGGAAAGCATTACGCTAAGTGAAATAAGCCAGGCGGTGAAAGACAAATACATGTGATCTCACCTTTAACAGGAACCTAAACAAAACAAGCAAGCAAGCAAAATATTACCAAAGACACTGACATTGAGAACAGGCTGACAGTCACCAGAGGGGAGGGAATTCCAGGGGAAAAGGGAAGGGTTTACAGGAACAAGTATAAAGGGCACATGGACAAAAACTAGGTGGGGTGGAAATGGGAGGGAGGTGGGCTGGGAGTAGAAGACAGAAAACTGTACAAAAATAACAATTAAAATTTTAAAAAATAAATACAACAAATATTTTCTTAGCTACAGCATTGATATTAATATTCTGTTAGTTTTGCTGTAGCTAACTCTCTGAGTAGAATAAGTTGGACCAGACGGAGCATTCAAACTAAAGGATAAGATGACAGTGCTGTCACATAAATCTAATTACAAGTAATTAGTATCTGTGTGAGTTAATATATTATGTGCTAGTGCAGTTGCATATTTCCCCCTAAAGCTTAGAATTTTATCAAAAACAAACTTAAAACAGCATTGCATTAATTTATTCATCAAAAGACATTTAAAAATAGATAAAACTTAACATGTTGTGTTCTGTTGGTGCCTGCAGTAGGAAATACTTTTGTTTAGAAAACCTGATTCTCTATAATAAGAAATCTGAAAACCTGATTCTCTATAATAAATCTATTAAGGCATTCATATGCATGATATTTTTGTTTATGAAAAGATGAATTTTTTTCACTTTTTACTGTTTTTTCACATTCTAACTTCTCTATCATAAAAAATCTATATCAGGAATAAATATGCAAAGAAAAATGGTGAAATTTTCATGGAAACAGGGGATTTGAAAATTGTAAACACATCAATGATAGATTCCTGATCTTGGTGACTTTACTTTGGTCATGAAAGAGGATGTCCTTGTTCATAAGAGATGCACACTGAGATATTTAGGTATAAACACAATATTGTAATCTTCCTTTCAAATTGTTTAGGAGAGAGTTTGCTACAGCAAGCAATTGGACAAAATGCAAACAGTTTTTGAATCTGGAAAAAGAGTACAGAGCTGTGCCTTATAGTACTGTAATATTCTCACTTGTGGTATCATAGTCGCTTCTCAGTGACTCTTTGTGCTTGAGATAATAGCCAAGACAGGTTTTAAAATCTAGTTAGAGGTGAGGAAAAAAAATACCCTAGTTTTCCTGGAATGGTGTCTTTTTGCTGGGATATGATGCTTAGAGTTTCAGGCACTCCTTAAGCCCTCAGACAGATTTTTTTTTTTCCTACGGTAACAAGGGTATCTGACCAATTTATGGCATATGGAACAATCACAGATTTATTAGCAAAAATCAGTTAAAAGCTCTTATAAAATAGTTACCAAATTAATATTTTAAAGGCCAATTATAATAGATGATACGATACAGATAGTAAAATACCCACTCCTGTGTTTTAATAAAATACACTAAAGCAGTATATTAGAGGTTGGTGTTTGAGATCAAATGGTGGAAATAAACTACCTGAGTTCAAATCCATGTTTTTGCTCCCTGAAGCTCTGTGCCCACAGGCAAGTGACTTAAATCCTCTTCTTTCAGTTTGCAGATCTATAAAATGGGTGCTGTAAAACAAACAATGAAAACTAGCCCTTTGGTTGTCATGAGGGTTAAGCAAATAAATATGTAAAACATTTAGCAGCGATATACATAAGTACAGATCCTACATAGTACCAGTTATTATTCTTGTATAATTTCAAAATTCACACACAGAAATGCCTAAAATAAAAGATATGATTCATTTGGTTTCAGCAAAGAAATTTAAGAATGTTGTGTGAGAGGGTTAATAGAGAAGACATATTGAAGGTTTGGTTTGAAGGGTAGGGGTTTCATAAATTGGTATAGTATAGGAAAGCACTACACATTACATTGTTTTCATAAAAATAGATATCCAGCTGAAAACATGCTGAATGGATTTTTAAAGTGACAACTGCATTAAAAGTTTTGCTTTTGTTTTTAAGCTCTATTTGAACCATCTTTCTTTTATAGTCTCCTCAAAAGATTCTACTGCTCTTCAGATTTATTTTGATTTTCATTACAAATACAAGATCTTTTAAAATAGAGATTGCATGATTAATGTAGTCAGGAGGAGGACCCATGTAATAGCCAGAAGACCAGTGAAAGGCCGTGCCAGTTTGAGATATAACTGTAAGGCAGGAAGGATCCCAACAGTAAACAATAGAAAAGAGTTTGGTTACAGGGACCATAGAGTGCTACAGAATTGGTTTAACAAGAAACATGCTGAAGACACATAACCTCTATAAAGAATGCTATAAGAGTTTATTAAGTGATATAAAAGATTTGAATAAAAGGAGAGATACATCATGTTTTTGGGTGAGAAACTGTATAATGCAAAGATGGCTAACTCCTAGGTTTAGTGTATTTTAAGTCAAACCTCAAAGGATCTTATCTCTAAGATTCCCCACAATCATTCTGAAGATATTCTAGAAAGGAAGATGAAACCACTATTTAATCTGAACAAATAAGATTGTTTTCTGAGTATTTCTATCAGATATAAATCTTTAAATTCAACCAAAATAAAAAATGTAGTCTTAAGAAATGAAGATAACACACACAAAGAAATAGATGCTATTACTTCTATGATTATAATTTAGAAAAAGAAACAAACTATATATAATATCAGAGAAGATCCACAGAAAGTATTTGAATAAGAAGAGCACCTTTCAAAAGATTAGGCAAGTGCCTTGCCACAATATATTTGTATATGTGTGTATATATATTTGTATATGTGTATATATATATATTTATGCATCTATGCATATACATATAGATGCTTTAAAGAGTAAGCCATAGCAACATTAGAAAATAAATTCTGCTAATTTTGTAGAGAGATAATTAGTCTAAGAAAAAACATCATTGCATAGAAACAATTAATAATTATAATTACATAACAATTTTATATTGGTATACCTAAAAATACACAGACAACTGAGAAAATATAAGTATTTAATGTATTTCTCACAAGCAGTTCATGAATATTTTTAAATCAATAGTAGTATAATAGGTAAATAAGCAAAAATATAAAGTCATAAAAGAAAACAAACTAAGGTGTACTATACCATTCCACTGCCTATTAAATTAACCCTACTGAAAACTTAGAATAACAAATGTTGGTGAAGTTTTATTAAAAATGTTCCTTTCAAAAATAGTTGGCATTGTAAGATGAGAATATGTCCATACCCTTTACTCCATTCTTCTCATTTGAACCTATTATAAAGAAAAAGTCTAAAATTTGGTATAAAAACTACTGTGATGAGAGTCACTCTAACACCATATATGACATTCTCAAATTATAAAGAATGCTACAGTGTAACTATAAAAATGACTTATTTGTTCCTTTGGTGAAAATATATGGAATCAGTCAAAAACGAGTTACAAAAACAATGAACAATGAGACACTAACTACAATAATAGATGTAAAAGTGCATATAAAGTTCACAGAGAATCTGTAGCAAAAATAAATTACTTATTTTTTCTATCTGTTTCTTTAGCAAGCTTATATTGTATATTTCTACACAACATTTTAGAATCAAATAGGAGTAATATTTGAAATATTTTTCTGTTTTGAATAATGCACATGCCTGGGTTACAGACCAGGTCCCCACTTGGGGGCGTGCGAGAGACAACTACACATTGGTGTTCTCTCCCCCTCTCTCCCTCCCTTCCCCTCTTTCTAAAGCACAGGTGGCAAACGCAAGCCCGCAGGCCTAATCTGGCCCTCCACCTTGTTTTATCCAGCCGGCACCTTGTTTCTACCCGGCCACAGCGCCAAGCTCTCACTTAACTGTTAAGGAGTAGTTACATTTACACAGTCCTAAAATTACATTCCATCCTTTGAAGGCAACTGTGAGGCTGATGTGGCCCCTGGTGAAAATGAGTTTGACACCCCTGCTCTAAAACCACGTAAAATCTTTAAAAAAAGAGTTGGTGAAACGTGCTTCAGTACTGGAAAAGCATTTATAAGACCACAATCTTTCTTTTTCTCAATTTCTAACTAATTAAGCAAACTTTTGATTAAAATTTGATTTTCCAAGTACCTAAATACTGAGAGGGGAGTATGTTAAAGGATATAAGCTAGTCTTTAAAAATTGACAGTATGTAGGCCCAATCATAAATGTTTTAATACCCATCTTAATTTTTAAATCTTAGTCTTGTAATTTTGAGTAGCTTGAGTCAATTCCTAAAGCCTAATGGAGTTGGACATTCAAGTCTAAAAATGTGAAAGCCATAGACTGGTCTCTCAATGCCAGTACCATGCAAGTGCCTTGAAGGGGTTTCAGGGGAAGACATTTCAACCCATCACCAAACACAAATTTTTGGTAAGTGCAAATGGTATTTTCTAACCCAGTAAGGCAAAGTTATGTAAATGAGCTTTAAGCTCCCTACCTTCTGACACCTCCAAACCATACATTTGAGGAAAGCCCAAAATCCATTAGTTCACAGACCATTGCTCCATCTTACTCACCTTTTGGGTTCAGAGAGGACACATTTTTTTAAATGTACAGATTATTTCTATTTCCTGGGCTTTGGTATAGAAAAGCTATCTTCTTCATATCCCTTCCTCAGATCTTGTCTTTGGAAGCAAAGGACTTAGATGGAAGCAAAGTCAAACTTAGGAGAAACTTGTTTCATCACAAGTGTTATTAAGATTAAAATTCTACCTGTCTGTTTAATGCATGTACTCATAACCACTCTATTCAAGGTAGCTTCACATAATATAAATCAGAAATCAATATAGATGAGCCCAATCACCAATTCCAGTTCTTGAGTTCCACATTGAATGATAATAAATCTAAATGAATATTTGATTTGTTTATGTATTACTTCACCCATTGAAGTGTTACAAGACAACAGGATAATTTTTCATTTTACTGGCCAATTCTTCTCTCTCCTTCAATAATTATTACTTGTTAATTTATATATAGGTCTATTAATATTAAAGTCTATAAGACACATAGAGTTACATGTATTTTAAATATATGTGGAGCCAGAACCTAAAATTAAGTGTTCAGGAAGCTGATCAAATAAATACAGTAGATCTTAGCTGGGGAAAAAAAACAAAACAGCTACACAATTCTGTTTTGAGGGTAAGAGAAATTATTTTAAGTTCATGGAAATATTAACTAAATTGAATATGCTGAATAGTTGACCAATATCTTGGGAGACTAATAATGAGGTTTATGAAAATGCCTGAACTTCTTTCCAGTTAGTATGTTGATTAATATAAATGGCACAATGTTATTTTCACATAATTTTAAACTGCTGTTTATATTATTAAATATTCATCTAAAGATTTATGGTATACACAGTTCTAAAATATTTTAATAAAATTAAATAGTAAAATCAACTATAATTTATTTTACATCATGTCATCCATTAGGATTGCTATTCATAGCACATCTCAAAGAATATTCAGTTTGCTTCTAGGACTTTAAGTACAACCTGAATTTCTTATACACAAGCAGAGTAGTTCAAAGTTGCCAATTTATTATACTCATAAAATGAAGGACCATAAAGGTGCATTTTAGAATATTTAAATCAATCTAAGTAAATGAATGAATTAATAAAGAAACCAACATATCGATCATAAAGATAAAGGGAAAAGAAATACAATAACCTAACAATCCAGCTCAACTATTCATTTTTAGAAATGAAATAAAATAATTATTGAGTCTGGGTTGAATCCAGACACTGTCTTAATTTAACAATTTTATTAGCACATTAAAACAGTCATTTATTGTAAACAAATTTCTATACATGTCTATAAAACTTCTTACTTCCAATGCAGATATTGTAGGTATGCATGTCTGTTGGACAACCTTCAGATCTGCATTAGCTAATTATTTCTTAGTCTAGGCAGTGTTTTTTTTTTTTTTTTCTGGAAATACCCATCAGGATGTATAATATTATGCATCAATCTAGAAATAACACACATAAAAAATTTTTGGAATTATGGAGATAGAACTATATTAAGGCTCAGAAATTGGCATTCACATTGTCTATCCTGAGAGAGCATGGGCATTAGATTTTACATTAGCTACTTAAATATATTTTCATAATAAAGAAGGAAAGAATGTAGTCAAAATAAAGATTATTTGCAATGCTGAATTTTACCTTATTAAATTTAATTTGAAAAGCCATTATTTTTAATAAAATTTTGCCTTATTTT
Organism: Anoura caudifer; assembly: GCA_004027475.1. Classification (NCBI taxonomy): domain Eukaryota; kingdom Metazoa; phylum Chordata; class Mammalia; order Chiroptera; family Phyllostomidae; genus Anoura; species Anoura caudifer. Next base: position 167,963 of record PVKU01001484.1, on the reverse strand, counting down.
TCCAATATTTATTTGATAATTTCAGGATACACAACTACACTTCCATTATTTTACAATATATCAAATATTGTACATATGAGCACATAAATGTATATGTATACAAGATATGTCCAGAAGGTATTCAGCCATGTAATATGAAAAATAGGAACATTTATTGAAGAAATACAGGATACAAGAAACATTGTACATAGGACAATGACACCTTAGTCCCCTTCAAAGTAGGCACCTTGGGACCTCACACAGTTTTCCCAGTCGCCATCAGCTGCCCCTTCATATTTTCCTGAATCTCATCAACTGTCAGAAATCTCTCCCTTTCAAGGGACATTTTAGTTTTGGGAAAAGCCAGAAGTGGCAGGGCACCAAATCTGGACTATACAGGGGCTGAGTCACCTGGGTGATTTAATGTTTCACAAAAACCTCTGCACAATGTGATGCATGAGAGGGAGTGTTGTCATGATGAAGCCGCCAATCACCAGTTGCCCATAGCTGCAGCTTTCATTGTATTGAATCTCTCAACTGACAAAGAACATTGTGTTAGTACTCCTTATTAATTGTTCAGCCTGGAGAGGCATACTTATGATGGATAACAGCTTCCCAATGAAAACACACAGTTAACAACGTGTTCATCTTGCTGTGACTTTGCCGTGCCTTCTTGGGGAATGGAGAACCAGACAACTTCCACTGAGATGATTGGGCCATCATTTCCAGATCACAGCCATAGACTCATGATTCATCTCCAGTTATGACCTTCTTGAGGAAATCTGATTTATTGGTAGCAGTTTGAATCAAGTCATTAGCAACTGCAGCACAATGGCTCCTTCTGCTATGATAGCAGAAGCCACAGAACAAATTTTGGCACAATATATTTCATGCCAAGATCCTGCATCAAAATCTTGGGCACAGTAGTTTTTGGAATTCCCAGATTAGCTTCTATTTCTCCCACTGTCAGTTACCAATCTTTCTTTTTTTATTGCAACCTGTACACATTCAACATTCTCAGGTGTTCTTGTTGCTATGATAGCAGAAGCCACAGAACAAATTTTGGCACAATGTATTTCATGCCAAGATCCTGCATCAAAATCTTGGGCACAGTAGTTTTTGGAATTCCCAGATTAGCTTCTATTTCTCCCACTGTCAGTCACCAATCTTTCTTTTTTTATTGCAACCTGTACACATTCAACATTCTCAGGTGTTCTGCTTGTTGCAGGCCTTCCAGAATGTGGATCACTTTCAACAGATTCCTGTCCATTTTTGAAGCGTTTGTGCCACACTTTTATTTGTAGTACACTCATTGCTTTGTCCCCTAAAGCCTTCTGAATCATTTGAATAGTTTCCTAAGAGAAATGTTTAAGCTTAAGCTTAATACAAAATTTGATGCAGGTTTATTGCTCTACTTGCTCAACAGTTTGAATATGATGGCCATGCAGGACACATGCTCATTCAATGGTGTCTTCCATCCTCACTGACTAGTACAGTGAAATTATCATTGTTCACACATGCACATTCCAGTCCACTCTCCTTGGCTGCCAGGTTACATTGATGTTGTGCAAACTGTTCTCGTTATATTAACAATGGCTGGATTTTTCCCACACAGACCTTGTGTGTGTGTACATGTGTGTGTGTAATGGGAAATATATATTTTTAATTTTTTTAGGACAGATATTTTGCTTTGTTCTTTTTGTTTTCAGTTTTGCTCCACTTCTCTTCCTCCTTTTAGCCCTAGCAGGGACTGCCCTCCACCTCTGGTTGTCCACATTAACATTTTATGAGTATATCCCAATTTTGCCATACTTATGTATTCATATTAAAATAACTTAGAGATGTGTGCACATAAGTCAACTTACATGCATTCTTTTTCTATATCTAGGTTTATTCTTATTCAGTATCTCTGAAGTACCATGCAAAACAATAAGTACAATAATATTACTTTTGTGTCTGTTCCATACTTTATGAGCATCAGTGCCAGGAAAATGAGTGGGGAGTATGTATGTCCTAGTAATAAAGAGTTGTGTAGGAGACCAAGGTGTTGCAGGTCTTAAGAGGCCCATGCACAGAGTCACTTTGATAGCTGCAGCTAACAGACAGAAACTCAAAAAGTGCCAGGAGTATATAGGAAAATACTAAATTGACTAACCTCAGGGTGAAGGGCTGGAGGGGAAAGGGTCAGGACAGGTATCCCTGGGGACAAAAGTGCTGGCAGATGCCATTGTTTCTTCATTAAGACCTCTGCCATCCAGCCAGAAGGCACAGGTGAGCCCCAAATCTCTGTTCTCTACTAAATAGGCTAACATTGTTTACCTCACCCCACCCAGCTTACATGCTTACAGCCAGAGTTCTTCCAGCAGGTTTTCCACGCAAGGGACATATCTTGCTCATTCTGTGAAGTTTCCTAAAACTCTCTCAGGGTCCACAAACCCCATATAAGCAGCATCTGGTCTCTGCATGTCCTGTACCTCTTGCTAAATGTCCCCAAGCCAGGCATAAGTAGCAACCAGAACCAGCTTGCTTTGTGACTCCCATTAGGTGGCTCCAAATCTGGCATAAGCTGCAGTCAGTTTTAGCATAGGATAGTGATTTTTAACCTTTTTAACCTTTTCTATTTCATTGCACATATCAACTAATTGCTAAAATTCTGTGGCACACCAAAAAATATATATTTTTGCTAATTTGACCAAGAAATAGGTATAATTTTGATTCATCCACACCAGATGGCTATTGTGGTGCTGGCTATTGTTTTTTATTTGACAATCTAAGGAAAAAGAGGTCAGTACCTCTGAATAATTAAAATAGTTAGGTATTGTGTGTTTTTAATTTCTTGTGTTATACCAGGGTGCCTCTTGCAGCACACCAGCTGAAAATTGCTGGCTTAGAGCATAGCTTCAATTAAGTGACCACAAGATCAATACAAGTAGTGGCTGGCATCAGCTTACATTGGGTGACCACTAAAGGGTCCCAAGCCCAGCACTAGCTGCAGCTGACCTTAATTTACAGTGAAGGCTCTCCAAAGCACTGTCAAGCCCAGCACAAATAGCAACCACTTTGTAGCTCTATGTAGACCCCACCCTGGCACAAACACTGGCTGACTTGTCTGGCATTAGAGCCACTTCTAAGGGGTTCCAGAATAAAGCACAGCCAGGGGCAGGCTTCAGACCTGAGCCACACCCAAACAGCCCCACAGGTGACACACGAATGCAAGACTCAGATGACACCAGAGACTCACTAAAGCAACTCTTGTTTCACAGGGTCAGCTCCCATACAACAACTTCTCTGTATATTTACAGTCTACCCTTCTAGTCATTCAAGCTGAAGGTGAATCCTATCCACTGATTTGTCAATAATAATAAAGACTTAACTATAAGAGCAGGATACACACAACCTGCACAAGGGACACCCCTGAGAACTCAGCTCAGCTGAACAGGAAGACTGCACCAGTGGGCTTCACAGGACACCTATTACATAAGCCCCTCCGCCAAGATGAGGATGTAGAAAGTCTATCTAATACAAAGAGAAACACAAGGTTTCTGCCAATATGAAGACACCCAGACATATATCCCAAGTTAAAGAACAGAACAGAACCCCATAAAAAGAACTAAACAACATGAGGACAAATAATCTATCAAATACAGAATTCAAACAAACACTGGTTATAATGATGCTTGATGAACTTGGGAGACAAACTCAGTGAGAACCTCAACAGAGATAGAAACCATTAAAAAGAACCAGTCAGATATGAAGAATACAATAACTAAAATGAGGAATTTTTTAAAGGGTATATACAATAATACATTACATTAGAGGGTATACATTAGAATACATGAAATGGTATCTAAGAGATGTAGATGAAGCAGAGGATTGACTGAGCAATTTAGAAGACTAAATAGCAGAAGTCACACTATCAGAACAACAAAAAGAAAAAAAAAAATCATGCCCTGGCTGGTGTAGCTCAGTGGATCGAGCGTGGGCCTGTGAACCAACGGATGGCGGTTCGATTCCCAGTTAGGGCACATGCCTGGGTTGCAGGCCAGTTCCCAGCAAGGGACGCATTAGAGGCAACCATACATTGATATTTATCTCCCTCTCTCCTTCCCTTCCCCTCCAAAGATAAATAAATAAAATGTTTAAAAAAGAAAAATAAAATAAAAATTTAGGATAGTTTAAGGGATCTCTGGGACAGCACCAAGTATACCAACATTTGCACCATAGGCATACCAGGAGAAGATAGGTAGCAAGGGATTGAAAATATATTTGAAACAATAATGGCTGAATACTTTCCTAACATGGCAAAGGAAATAGACATACAAATCTAAGAATAGCACAGAGTCCCTAATAAGATCCCCAAAAGGCAAGTAACAAGATACATCATAACTAAAATGCCAAAGGTTGTAGGCAAAGAAAGGATCTTAAAAGTGCCAAGATAAAAGCAGTTAGTTACACACAAGGTAGCACCTTTAACACTGTTGGCTTACTTCTCAAAAGGAACTTTATGGGACAGAAGGGATAGGCACAAAATGCTCAACGTAATGAAAAGCAAAGACCAAAGCCAGAATCACTATACACAGCAAGGCTAGCATTTACAATAAATGGGTCCACACTATCCAAAGCAATTTGTATGTTCAAGGCAACTTATATCAAAATACCAATGACATTTTTCACAAAACTTGAACAAATAATCCTAACATTTATATGAAACTGTGAAAAACCCTGAATAGCCACAGTCATTTTAAAAGGGGGGGAAGAAAAGTTTGAGATGCCATGCTATCTCATATTACTATACTATAAGACTGTAGTACTAGCAGAAAAGCAGATATACAGATCAATGAAACAGAACAGAAAACCAAGAAATAAACCCACACCTATATGGTAAATTAATCTATGATACAAGAGGAAAGAATATACAGCGGGGTAATGACACTTTCTTTAATAAATGGTTTGGGGAAAACTGGACAGACACAAGGAAACAAATGAAACCAGACCACCTTCTTACACCACCCACGAGAACAAACTCATAGTCGCCCTGATTGTTGTGGCTCAGGGGGTTGGGCATTGGCCCACAAACGGAAAGGTTCGTTTGTGGGCCAATGCCCCTGGCTTGGGGCATGTGGTGGGCAACTGATTGATATTTTTCTCTGTCACATTGATGTTTTTCTCCCTTTCTCCCTTTCCCTCTCTAAATATAAATAAAGTATTTAGAAAAAAATAAACTCAAAGTGGATTAAAGACTTAAATGTAAGACCTGACACCATAAAACTTCTAAAAGAAAACATAGGCAATGCACTCTGACATTTCTCTTAGCAATATTTTTCTTGGATATGTCTCCTCAGGCAATGGGAACAAAAGAAGGAAAAATAAACAAATGGGACTACATCAAACCAAGGAGTTTTTGCACACTAAAAGAAACCATCAACAAAACAAAAGAACAATTTAAAGAATGGAAGAAGATATTTACTAATGATATATCCAATAAGGGGTTAATACTCCAAATATAGAAGGACTTGACTACAAAAGAACAAACAATCTGATTAATAGATGGGCAGAAGACCTGAATAGACATTTCTCCAAAGAAGACATAACACATAACTAATCAGCATATGGAAAGATGATCAATATTACTGATCATCAGGAAAATGCAAAGTAAAACCACAATGGGATTATCAGTTCCCCACATAATTTCTCAGTGTTATATATTATGTGATTCTATCTTATTCATCATCTATCTATCTACCTACCTATCTACCTACCTATCTTTCTATCATCTATGTCTCTGAAGCAACCAACTACCAACCAGTAGTTAGCAACATTCATCAGCTAAGTTTTATCTTACTTAAATTGTATTTGATGTTGACCCTTACTATATTCCTTGACAGCCAACTTAGGGTCACAATACCAATTTGAACCAGTGTTCACTTGAACTCAGCCTAGCAGAGGATTGGTTTCAGACTCTTTATGGAAAATACCCAGGTGAACAAAGAGATGGCATTCTCAAAAGGGACAAATTCATTTAGGAATAAGACAGAAGGGAGCATAAAATATAAGGGAAAAATTACCAATGTAAATACGAGAGCCTAAACTTGAGTATACTGAGACTAAAGTGGAATAAATGACATAAAGAGAGATAAAAAGGATGTGGCCAGGTAGCTAAGTTGATTAGAGCATCACGTGGCCATGCCAAGGTCATAAGTTTGACTTTTGATCAGGGCACATAGGAGAAGCAATCAATGAATGCATAAATAAGTGAAACAACAAATCGATGTTTCTTTCTTTCTAAAAATAGACAAAAAATAACAAGATGAAAATAGGGTACACATGTTCATTGAGAATAAAAAGGTGTGAAGGATTTAAGAAGAATCTTCAATTTATTCACAAAGGCAATTTTATTGCCAAAACAATGAAGGAATACAGGATTCCCCTGCTATCAAAGAGTAAAGTGTACTTATGAAACATTTTGTAAGCCAAAATGTCATAAAATGAAGCATATCCTCTGCTCCTTGAAAGTTTGTGTTATGTCACTTCACTTTATAAAAGACCTACATTATTATGGAAATGGCTCTTTTTATAAAAGTAAAAATCCTCTTTGGATTTCTTTGGTTAGAAAAACAGATTCTAATAAAAGTCTTTTATAAAACTGAAGTGGTATAGCATGAACTTTTAGAACATGAGGGATACCTGTACAGGAAAGAAAGATTTGAGAGGAGTCAAATGGTAACTGAATAGGTAATGCAAAAATTATAAACATAGAAAATGTTTTAAGAAATGGAAAATGTACATTAAAACAAATAAATGATTCTGGTTCAAGGTGATGATATAAGAGGATCTTGAACCCACCTCCTCCCTTGAACACACTGAATCTACAGCTACATGTGAAAAAACATCCCGTGGAAAAAACCTAAAAACTGGCTGAGTGACTTCTATGTATGGGAGAATAAGAGAAAACCCGTATCAAATTGGGAGGAGAAACTAGGGGAAAATCTTTCCATAAACCCCACCCCTGATGTAGTGAACCACAGTTGGAAGGGAACTAGAAACACAGATTTAGCCTGTGGAGCAAAAATTATGACCCCTAAAAGCATGCACCCCAGCTTGTAAGAATGCCCCTGAGAAATGAGCCTCTGAAACATTCAGCTTTGAAAGCCAAAGCTAAATGCCTTGCATTCATGAGGCTTGCAAGAGTATAGCAACCTGAGAAAAAGCTCATGTGCTAGGTAACTCACCTGCTCCAGGGCCAAGTGCAGAAGTGCCTGATTGAGGGGTTGCCCTGACCTCAAGTGGGAGAAACGCATTTGCTTGAATTAGAGCATCAGCCTGAGGGGCATGCATCTGACCTGACACACAGGTAGAGGACTGCTTGGGTGCTGTCCTGGGATGGAGATGGGCAGAGGCCATCTTTGGGCTTTTCCTCAGCCTTGATCCAGCATGTGGGAGCCATCTTTAAAACAAAACAAAACAAAACAAAAACTCTAGGTTTGTTTCTCCTTCCCTCTGGGTGCCATCTCCAGCTGGTTGGCACCATCTACATGCTTGCCCTCTGTTATATTCTTGAGTGCTAGGATCTCCCGAAGGGGAGCTATTGTACACATCTATTGCCCCAGTGAGTGAGGCTGCAGCCTTTACATTGAGGGTGAGGGGACACCTTTACATTGCCTGGTTCTGGGGGCATGTAGGGCTCAGGTACCTGGGTCTCTTTGGACTGTAGATAATGTAGAAAGTCTTCTTAAATGGCCATGACCTCCAGGGCACAGCCAGAGGTAACAGACCTAGGAGCTCAGCCTTTATGTAAAAGAAGCCTATGAGCTTATCACCATAACTACAGCTGGAATGGCAAGTATCTAATTAAACACACATCAAAGCACTGATTATAATTATTTCCAGAGACCTCGGAAGGCAGCATATTTCACTTTTCCCTGTAGTATAGTCCAGAACTCCAGTATCTCACAGAAGGGAGGTTTTACATGTGTTTGGTACCATGGTTTTCAGTTCTGGTTCTCCAGTTCTGTGGCTGCCACACAAGGAATGTATCTTAATCTCATGGCTCTGGTGGGAAGAGGCTTGTGTTCCTAGATGCTGTGGAAAGCTGCAACCCCCAGAGCACTTGACAGATAGCAGATTTAATTAACAAATCCTGTATTTCCATGAAAGAGGCCTATTCTCTTTTCTTGGAGCTTCATCTTATAGCAGCTAGAGAACAGCTTCAGGTCCAGCAAACATCTTGACTCTCAGAGAACACAGATCTGTGCCTGCTGTCTTTGCACTTTCTCCCTGCCTAACTACAGCTTGTCAGAATCTCACACAGGAACTTAAATACTTATCTGGAGCCCTGATTTTTGCAACTGCCACCCAGAGGACACCTATCAACCAGGTGACACTGGTTATGAGCAGGGCTTATGCTTGTGAACCCATGAGACTGTATACTTTGGATGCTTAAAAAGCTGTTGCATCAGAGTCTGTTTTCCAGAGTTTGGCTCCAATTGACCTGAATTTAGGTGTTGGTTAATACCCTTCCTTCTGGGCACTCACAGGTCTTGGTACATCCTCAACTACTTGGAGCCATTACAAATAAAATTACCTGCTTGGATAACCTCAAAGGTTTGAAATGGAGATAAGCAATTTACTGGTTATAGAGTTCAGAGTAATAGTCATAAATATACTCACTACATTAGGGAGAAAAATGAACAAATTGAAAACTTCAGCAAAAGATAGACAATTTAAGTAAGTACAAATACAAGTCAGAGAGCTAAAGAATACAATAACTACATTAAAAAATACAAAGGAATGGCTCAACAACAGACTAGATGAAGCAGAAGGATAAGAAAATTCAAAGACAGGAGTGGAAGTCATCCAATCAGAGAGCAAAAACAAAAAAAAAGAAAGATAGCTGAAGAAACACATGGGGCAACAACAAGTGAATAAACATATGCAGTATAGGCATCCCAGAAAGAGAAGAGAGAGAAAGGGGCAGAAATTTATCTGACCCAGCAATTCCACTGCTGAGACCATACTCTAAAAATCCTGAAACACCAATTCAAAAGAACCTATGCACCCCAATGTTCATAGCAGCACAATTTACAATAGCCAAGTGTTGGAAGCCACCTAGGTGCCCATCAGTAAATGAATGGATCAAGAAACTTTGGTACATTTACACAATGGAATTCTATGCAGCAGAAAGAAAGAAGGAGCTCCTACCCTTCACAACAACATGGATAGATCTGGAGCATTATGCTAAATGGAATAAGCAAGATGGTGAAAGACAAATAGCATACGATCTCACCTATAAGTGGAACCTAATCAACAAAACCAACAAGTAAGCAAAATATAACCAGAAACCGTGAAATAAAGAACAAACTGTCAGTAACCAGAGGTGAGGGGGGAGGGATAATGGGGGAAAATTGTGTAAGGGGTGTCAAGGACATATATAAAGGACACATGGACAAAGCCAAAAGGGATAGGATTGAGGGTGGGAGGTGGGGGTGGATGGGGAGGGAGTGGTGGGGGAAAATGGAGACAATTTTAAACCCAAAGAGACCCACAAATACACAGTAGAATTAGAATATTAAAAGTTAAAGACAAGTAGAGAATTTTAAAAACAGCAAGAGAAAAGCAACTTGTTATGTATAAAACTACCCAGTAAGACTTTCAGCAGAATGTTGTAGGTCACAAATGAGTGGAGAGTAAAAACATTAAAAAAAAAAAAAGGTGCTAAAAGAAAAAAAAAAAAAACACCAATAATACTCTTTTCAGCAGTTATTCAGAATAGAAGAAGAAATAAAAAGTTTTCCAGACAAGCAAAAGATAAAGGAGTTTATCACTACTAACCAGGCCTTATAAGAAGTGTTAAAGGGACTTTTTAACCTGAAAAGAAAGGGCACTAATTGGAAAGAAGCAAACATATGAAAGTATAAATCTCACCAGTAAAGGTTAATACATAGAAACAGTAGTGGATTAATCACTCACAGCTAGTATGAAGGTTAAGAACAAAAGTTGTAAAAGCTATAACCACGGTAATTTGTTAAGAGATAAATAAGGTTAAAAGAGGTAATATCAAAACTAGAAAACATGGGGAGAGAGGAAAAAATGTAGAGCTTTAGAATGTGCTCAAAGTTAAGTTGTTACCAACTTAAAATACACTGTTATAAATATAAGTTTTTATAGGGTAACAAGAAGGCTAAAACCTATAGTAGGTTCACAAAGTAGGGAAACGATTCTAAGCATATGACTAAAAAAATAATCAAACTACAAAGAAAGCAAGCAAAAATGAACAGAAAAAACTGTAAAATATTAAAAAATTAATAATATGACAATAAGTATATATCTATCAATAATTATTTTTATTTACTTTTATAGTGTTTTTAATATTCTTCTTTTCAAGATTTTTTTTTTTTATTTTTAGAGAGAGAAGAATGGAAGAAAAGAAGGAGAGAAACATCAATGTGTGGTTGCCTCTCACAAGTCCCCCACTGGGGACCTGGCCCTCAACCCAGTATGTGCCCTGACTGAGAATTGAATTGGTGACCCTTTGGTTTGCAGACCCATGCTCAATCCACTGAGCTACACCAGTCAGGGTTCAATAATTATTTTCAAAGTAAATGAACTAAATTATCCAGTCAAAGACTATAGCGTGGTTTAATGGAAAGTAACAACACATATCTATAAGAGTTTCTCTTCAGGTATATGAACACACAGACTAAAAGTGAAGGAATGTAGAAAGATAGTCCATAAAATTGGAAGTCAGGTGACAGCCCCTCCTACAGCTCATATTTGGTATCCTGGGACTTCTGGCTTTTCCCAAAACTAAAATCACCTTTAAATGAGAAGAGATTTCAGACCATTGATGAGATTCAGGAAAATATAATGGGGTAGCTGATGGCGATTGGGAGAACTGTGTGAGGTCCCAAGGTGCCTGCTTTGAAGATGACAGCGGCATCATTGTCCTATGTACAATGTTTCTTATATCTTGTATCTTCAATAAACATCTCTATTCTTCATATTACATGGCTGGATACCCTCTGAACATGCTATATATACATAATTGTGTGTGTGTGTGTGTGTATTCACAACATACACTCCATCCAAAACAACAGAATCACACTCATCTCAATTGCACATGAAACATTTAGCAGAATAGATTATATGTTAGGCCAAAAACAAATCTTAAGGAATTTAAAAAGAATAAAATCATATCAAGCATATTTTCCAACCATAATTGTATGAAAATAGAAATCAATTCCTACAAGAAAAGTGGAAAATTCACAAATATATGATTAAACAACATGGTTCTGAATAACCAATAGGTCAAAGAATAATCAAAAAAGAAATTAAAAAATACACTGAGACAAATGAAAATAGAAATACAACTTATCAAAACTTACAGAAGCAGCAAAAACATTTCTAAGGAGTTCATAGCAAGAGTACCTTCTTACAACACACACAAAAATAAATTCAAAATGGATTAAAGATTTAAATATTAGACCTGAAACCATAAAAATCCTAGAAGAAAACATAGGCAATAAAATCTTGGACATTGCTCATAGCAATATTGTATCTGGTATACCTCCCCAGGCCAGGGAAGCAAAAAAAAAAAAAAAAAATGAGACTTCATCAAACTAAAAAGTTTTTTTTACAACAAAGGAAACCATCAACAAAGTAAAAATACAACCTATTGAATGGGAGAATATATTTGCAAATATATTTGATAAGGGGTTAATATCCAAAATTTATAAAGAACTTATAAAAATGAATATCAAAAGAGCAAACAATCCAATTAAAAAATGGGAAAGGACCTGAATAGACATTTCTTCAAAGTGGACATACAGATGGCCAATAGACATGAAAAGATGCTCAATGTCACTTATCATCAGAGAAATACAAACAAAAACTATAATTAGATCACCTCACACCTGTCAGAATGCTTATCATCAGTAAATCAACAAACAAGTCCCCTGTGCACTGTTGATGGGAATGCAAACTGGTGAAACTACTGTGGAAAGCAGTATGGAGATACCTCAAAAGGGATCTGCCTTTTGACCCAGAAATCTCACTTCTGGGAGTATATCTAAAGAAACCCAAAACACTAATTCAAGAGAACATGAGCACCGTTATGTTCATTACAGTGTTCTTTACAATCACCAAGATATGGAAGCAATCCATGTGTCCATCAGTAGATGGTGAAATAAAACAACTATGGGACATTTATATAATGGAATACTACTCAGCCATAAAAAGAAGAAAATGTTACCATTTAAGACAGCATGAATGGACCTGGAGAATATTATGCTAAGTGAAATAAGCCAGTCAGATATGATATCAGTTATATGTGGAATCTAATGAACAGACTGAACTAACAAGCAATGCAGAGACAGACTCATAGACAGTAGTTTTGGGAACCACCCTGCCTGGTTTCAGAAGCTGTAACCCCCCATGGCTAAGGCTGAGAGATCTGGGGACCTTAAGCCAGTAAGGAGACAAAGCTTATCTCCCTGGCAGGAGCACCGCCTCTGCCCACTTTACTTCACCCTGTCTGACCCCCAGAGCATGACCAGTAGCCAATGATGGGTAAGATTCCTCAAGGGAGGGGTGACCTAAGATAGTCATGATCACAAGGGTACCCTCAGAAAGGACTTGGGGGGCTAAGGAGAAAGGGGGTGATGGACCCTCACCCCTCGGCTTTGGCATAGCCTGAGTCCTCATTCTGCCTGTGAGAAGTCTCCTTATATCTTGACTGCCCTACTTCCCCTGCTTGACCTAAGCCTGAAACAATGCTGGAGGTGAGTTTGGCCCTGTGCTGGAAAGGGCGGGTTCCCTGGAGCAATCAGGCCTAAGAAAGAATGCATAAAATCCTGGGAAACTTGCTTTGCTGATACCCTCAACTTAAATGATAAGGGTCCAAGAATGAAATGAGTTTGTTTCCCCAAAGTTTTATGGCCCTTTAGCTATTTGACCCTGATTCAAAATAGGCCCTCAGAGTTCTTTGATTGTTATCTATTTGATCATTACTGCCTGATAATGATTGGTGAGCTTTCCATATACACCCTGTGATCCTATGCAAATTAAAGCCAATAAAAGCCTATCAAGGCAAGGGTCATCCAGCTCTTTTCTTGAGAGATAGGCTGAGGCTTTCTGAGGTGCTGTCTCCTTGAGACAATGGCCATGCTGCCCCTTTTCCTCCATAGGACTTGGCAGTCTGTGGGAATTCATCCCATCCCAGCCTTAATGCCATGGACATTATGGGGAACAGCAGAGTTTGGGCCACAGCAGGATGACAGCTATGAGGCAGGGGAGGTTAGGGCGTGGAGGGATAGAGCAAAATGGAAAATGCACTCATGGACATGAACAACAGTGTAGCAATTGTGGGGCAGAGGAGAGTATAAGGGGTTAAATAGTAATGGAAAATACGATTAAGAAAAGAAACAAGAAAAATCTCTAACAATCAAACTTTACACTTAAAGGAACTAAAAAAAAGTGAGAAAATCCAAAGCTAGTAGAAGAAAGAAAACAATAAAGACCAGAGCAGAAATAGACACTGAAAATGTAGTGAAATCAGAGCTATTTGAAAAGATAAAACTTAACGTAGATAAAAAGAGAAAGTATAAAATAAAACCAGAAAGGGAAGAGATGTTACAAGTGATGCCACAGAAATACAAAGGATCTAAGAGAGTACCAGTAACAATTTTAGGCTAAAATTTGACAATCTAAATGAAATGGATACATTCCTGGAAACATACAATCTCTCTGAATCATGAATACAAAATCTTAATGAACTGATTACTAGTAGAATTTTGGTAAATAATTAAAACCTTCCAATAAACAAAAGTCCAGGACAAAACTACTTTGCTGATGAATTCAACCAACTTAATACTAATCCTTCATAAACTATTTCTTTTTTCTTTAATTACTTCCTTATGTTTTTCTTAGAATACCATCAACATTTTAAGATTTTATTCATTTAGTTTTAGAGAGGAGAAAGGAAGGAGGAAAGAAAGGGAAAAACACAATAATGTGCAAGAGATACATAGAAGAGTTGTGTCTTGATTGCCCCCAACTGGGCACCTGGCCCATAACCCAGGCATGTGTCCAGACCAGGAATTGAACCATCAACCCTTCAGCTCAGAGGCTGGCACTCACTCCACTGAGCCACACCAGCCAGAGCCATAAACTCTTTCAATATATAAATGGGGAGGGAATACTTCCAAACAGACTATATGAGTCTCGCATTACCCTGACACCCAAACCAGAAAAAGAGCACCGCAGGCCCCCTCCACCAAAACAAAAGAAAATTACAGTCCAATACCCCTGATAAACATAGATGCAAAAATCCTTAATACAACATTAGCAAACCAAATTTAATAATACATTATAAGGGTTAGAGACCATGATCACGTGTGATTAATTTCAAGGATGCACAATGGTTCAACATTAGCAAAGTAACAAATGTAATACACCACATTAACAAAATGAAGAATAAAAATGTGATCATCTCAATAGATACAGAAAAGCATCTGACAGAATGCATTATTTATGATAAAAACTCTCAACAAAGTGGATATACAGGGAATGTACATGAACATAATAAAGGTCAGATATGAGAAGCCCACAGCTAAATCATAGTCAATGGCGAAAAATTGAAATGGTTTCTTCTAAAATCAGGAACAAGACAAGGATGTCCTGTCTCAACATTTTTGTGTAATCTAGCATTGGAAGTCACAGTCATAAGGGTTAGGCAAGATAAATAAGAAAGCATCCGTATTGGCACAAATAAGTAAAATTTTCACTATTTGAAAATAACATTATATTACAAATAGAAAAGCCTGACAACTCTGAAAAAATAACTGTTAGAACTAAACTAATTCAGTAAAATGGAAGGACACAAAATCAGTATATAAAAATCTGTTGTGTTTCTATACTCTAGTAACAAACTATCGCAAAGAGAAATAAAGAAAGCAATCCATTTATAATTGTATCAGAGAGAATACAATACCTAGGAATAAATGTCAAAGAGGTCAAAGATCTATACATTGAAAACAATAAGACAATGAAACTGGAGGAGACACAAATGAATGGAAAGATATTCTTTGCTCATAGAATGAAAGAATTAATACTGTTAAAATACCCATGCTATCCAAAGTTACCTATAGATACAATGCAACCCCTACCAAAATTCCAATGGCGTTTTTCATCAATATAGGACAAAATATCCTAAAATTTGTATGGAATCATTAAAAGACCCAGAATAGCCAGCCAAAGCAATCTTAAGAAAGAAGAATGAAGATAGAGGCATCATTCATACTCCCTGATATCAAACCATATTACAAAGTTATAGTCATTAGAGTACCATGGTATTGGCATAAAATCAGACACATAGATCAATGGAAGAGAATAGACAGCCCACAGATAAATGCACACGTATTTGGTCAGCTAATTTATGCCAAAGGAGCTAAGAATATACAATGGACAGTTTCTTCAATAAATAGTTTTTGGAAATATGGACAGCCACTTCAAAACATGAAACTCAACCACTACATTACATCAAAGAGAAAAATTTACTCAAACTGAATTAAAGACGTGAATACAAGACCTTCAACTATAAATCTACCAGAAGAATCCATAAGGAGTAAACTCCTTGAGATCAATCTTGGTGTTGAGTTTTTGGATCAGACACCAAAAGCAAAAACAATAAAAGCAAAAATAAGCAAGTGGAAACATATCAAACTAAAACTTCTGTGGAGCAAAGAAAACTATAAGCCAAATGTAAAGGCAACCTACTGAATGGGAGAAAATATTCACTAATCATATCTGATAAGGGGGTAGATCTACAATATATAATGAACTTATACAACTCAATCACCAAAAAATAACAATGTGATTAAAAAGTAGGCAGAGGATCTGATAGACCTTTACAAAAAAGAAATACAGATGGCCAACAGATGCATGAGAAGATGTTCAACATCACTAATTATTAGGAAAATGAATATCAAAACCACAATGAGAAATCACTTTACAACTGCTCCAATAGCTACTATCAAAAACACAATATGTAACAGTATTAGGGAAAAAGTGGACAAAGAGAACCCTTGTGCATTCTTGGTGGGAGTGTAATTAATTCAGTCACTATGGGCAGACAATATGAAGGTTCCTAAAAAATTTTTTAAAAATAAACAGTGACCAGAAGTAATGGGGGAGGGGATAACAGGGAAAAGAAGGGGAAGGGCCAAGCAAAGGAAGAAGATGACTCATGGGCACAGACAATGGTGGAGGATTGCTTATGGGAATGGTGGTGACGAGGATGGGGTGAGCAATGGGGAAAAAGGCAGGACAACTGTAACTGAACAACAATTAAAAACACAAACAAATAAAAATAAATACAAAATAGAACTGCCACATAATCCAGCTATTTTACTTCTAGGTGTTTACCTAAAGAAAATGAAATACTAATTTGAATATAATTATATGCATCCCCATGTTTACTGTAGCATGATTTACAATAACTAAAACATGAAAACAGCTTGTGTCCAATAAATTAATGGATAAATAAAATGTTATCATATGTATGCATACACACACATATACACACATACATACACACACAATGGAATATTACTCAGCCATAAAACATAATGAAATCTTGCCATTTGCAACAACATGGAGGACCTTGAGGGCATAATGTTAAGTCAACCAGAGAAAGGCTAATGCTGTTTGATTTCATTTATATGTGTAATCTAAGCAAACAAACAAAATGAAACTCAGAGTTGCAGGTAATGGATGACTGAAGGTGCGGTTTAGGAGATGGATGAAATGGGTGAAGGCGTCAAAATGTACACGTTACTAAGAGTAGATGTTCAAAGTTCTCATTATGAGAAAAACAGTTTATAACTATGTATGATGATGGCATTCGCTAGAGTTGTGATCATCTCATGAAATGCATTATGAAATACATAGTATGTATTATGAGAAAGGAAGGAGGACGGGAGAGGTAGAGGAGAGGAAGAGAAAGAACAGAAAGAGAGGGAAATAGGACAGAAACAGAGGTGGTAGCCTGGCATTCCACAATAAAGGTAAACCGAGTTTTACCTCATCACTTTCAAGATTCATCAATCAAAGTGAAATTTAATCATCAGTTGTATAACCTGACCACAGAGAACAAAAATGCAATGTATCCTAGGGAAGTTACCAGGTAGTGAAGAAAAGGAGTTTAAATAATAGATTCTGGTTCTACTTCTGTCACTAGAGTTTGCATCTGAAGGTTTTCACATGCACATTAAGTAGCAAATATCCTTTAAGTATAGTGCTTAAAGGTATCTAAATGTCAATGATAATAGACATTTTTATTTGTTTATAACCAAGAGAATAATTAAGTTTGGATTAAAATTTTAAAAATTATGTACCAAATATAGATTTATTGTGAAAGAAAAGTTTTAATACACAATGAATTTTTAAAGAAAATTGAGCACAATGAATTAGAAGCAATAAACAAATGTAGCTTTCCTTCAAATATATTTCTTTACCTTATCTCTTACTGTCTTAGCATAAACATGTAGATAACTCAGATCTTTCCAATTATTTAAATTAATACAATAAATGTTGAATTGGTTAGGTTATCTAAATTTCCACTTCTAATAAGCTGTAGTTCCATCATATAATTTAAAGTTATGACTCTATCCATTTAACACATATTAATTTTGTTTTCTATCCAAGACATTTAATATAAATCTCTGCTTCCATAACTTGATAAATTTGTGCTTACCTACAAAGCACTGCCAAATATCACCTCATTTGCCACAGCATCAAACTTCTCCTTCCACCTTCAACTAAGCAATGGTTATCGGAGAGAAACTGTAACACTGCTTTCCTTCTGCCTGCTTTTCTTACTCCCTCTATATTTGATCCAAAATATTACTCTGAATACTGTTATTTCCTTTTCCTAAGATTATGTAACTTAATTCATTAGAATCTAAAAAACAACATTATAGTGTGTAAGATTCAAATTTTAGTACTACTTTAAGGGCATGGAGGGAGCATTTATGAAGCTCTGACAGGAAGAATGGCTAACTAAATCATTTTCTCTGTAAAATAGTTTGGGCCTGAGTCTATTTTCTGAGGATGACATAGTCCATTATACATATTTTGGAGAATATTCTCATTAGACTTTCCTTTCACTGGCTTGTAGCTTAAACTAGGCAGTAAAGCTTATGTCTGCCTGAAATCACCAGGCTTTTTCTTTGGCCTCATGTAAACATGAGATGGATTATAGCTGAAGAACCCAGCAGAAGTGCAAAGAAAGGATTTTGCTCCCTTTTGTATTAGGAGATATATATATATATATATATATATATATATATGCCCACATATGCACTATATTTAGTTTTTCCCTGTGCTTTCTCTCTTATCTATTTTTGAGGATTTCCAGAAATATAAGCATGAAATAGGCAATTGTGATTTATTGTGTTTTGTTAAAATCTTGTCATACTTCTTTCAATCATATAGACTTTCCTTCAACTTCTACGTATGCAGAAAATAAATTCATCGTACAGTCGCAGTCTCAGTGAAAACTGGCCTAACGGCTTAAATATTTGTCAGGGTTTTGCATGGTTATTTAAAAGCTAAAATTGTTCTCCTGTGTTGCTCTCTATTTTATTGATTATCTTTTTCATTTTTATAGCACTCAATACATCAGCGATTGGTTTGACTTTTCCATAATTATTAACTTATATGTGACTTTCTTCAGAATACATATCCTTCTAAAATTAAATAATGAATCATGTTAATCCCTTAGTCGATGAAACCAAAATGATTTTTAGTAGTTTTTTTCTTTTTATTGTGGAATTTTTTATTGTGGCTATCTTTTCGAAAATGATAATATTACTAGTTATTATTTAATCTTACAATCAAATATGCAGTATTCTCAGAAATCTTCCAATACTCATGTGAAGTAGGTCAAAACAATTGTGATCAATTTGTTTATTTTTCGAGTGATAAAACTAGTTGACGAGTTTGGCTCCTGGTTAAAAAACCTGCATCTGATTTTTGTCTAGACCCGACATCACAGGCAATTACAAAGGCTGTATCTGTCAGGCCTGTCTAGGGAAAGCTGTCCTTCCCACACCACACTGGGTGCACAGCCAGCGCACTTGACATCTCTGAGGGCATCTCAGGCCCCTCTCTCTGGTCACAACCTTTGCATGTTCACATTCTTAGCCTGGAGAGTTTCATCTCTAAGTCTCTTTATCCTTTCTCTGAAGACTTTGGCCATAGTCCTCTTCAGCTGCCTCTGCCAAGGCCTTCATTTGGGGAGTGGGGCGGAACATGAAGCCCAACATTGAAAACACTTTACCCCACTCTGCCTCGGCAGCCAGTGTTTTCCCACTCACAGTCCTAGTCCTTTGCCCTCCCCAACCCCAGGGTTCAGGACTCCACAGCCCATAACCCTGCCAGGGCCTTTTATCAGTGGTGCCCTCAACATTGCAAAACCCCCACACCTGTGCTGATTTACCAGACACTCCACCCATCTGTCTTTCTTCGGGGGGAAAACAGCGGCGGTTCCTCCAAGTTTTAGATTTTTGTTCATATTATCTCAGTAACCAATTAAAGGCCCAACTTTTTCACTTTTAGTTTGTTGCTTTAATCATCTACTCCCCTACCTGGCAACTGCGTGGTCTGTCTCCTAGCTCAGCTGAGCTCCTGACACTGGTATACAAAGATATGCACTCCAAATTCCTGGTAGAGGCCTAAGGCTCTGCGGAGGGATTCGGACAACTCAGCTATATCTTGGAGGAAGTTAATTTGTTAACTTTGCCCACTCTTAAGGCAGCATTGCTGAGGTAGACTCTCTACTGAGCTTCCACTAAAACATGGACAATACAATTTTCACCTCTAATCCATAGCATCTCTAAGTCAAGGCACAACAAAGCCTGTTTTAGCCCCCTCAGCTTCTGTAACACAAAAATACCATACACTGAGTAGCTTAAAAACAACAGAAACTTATTTCTTACAGTTTTGGAGGAAGAGAGGTCCAAAATCACGGTGCTAGCGTGGCAGGGTTCTGGTAAGAGTCCTCTTTCAGGTTTCAGCTTTTCAGACTGACAGCTTCTCTCAACACCCTCACAGGGCAAGAGAAAGGAAGCAGCCTCCCACCTGACTCTTATAAGGGCACCGGTTCTGCTCCTGCGGGCTCCACCCTCAGGACATAATCTAATTCTAACAACCTGCCAAAGACTGCACCTCCTAATAACATCTCATTTGGGAGTAGGGTTTTAACTTAGGAGTTTTCAGAGAACACAAACATTTAGTTTATCACACAGGCTAAAAAACCATTTAAGGAAACTCCCTCAGTGTACGGCTTCGTCTCCGTCCCATCCCTTCCCCTCACAGGTATCCTAATTCCTCATTTTTTAAGGATGGAGAAAACAAACCAAATACTTTGATGACCTATACCTTAATTTTATTTGCTTTTCTTAATATTGCACTGCCAAAATATGTGCTTTAGCTAAAAATGTATTTTACTCTTCTGTTTTTGTTGTCTAAATGTTTTCCCCTTCACTCTTTTCTAATGAGGACTCATTCAAAATTATAAACTACAATAACTGATATATGGATGGATTATTCTGCTTTCCAGAATGTTCTGTTGACTCCAGGGCTGATTTTATTATTTTAAATTAAGCATCTTTTTCCATCTCTTACTCTTATCAGGAAACTTAAAATCATTTGTGATCAAATCAAAGGTAGTTTTTTTTCTTCCTTTATTTGTTTTAAGTACAAATAGAAAGATAGAGTTGTAAAGGCTTGTTAGGACTCAAACACTGCAACTGCTCATCTGAGGTGGCAAATCCATTTCCAGATCAGTCACTTGCATATTTCTGGTTTATACGTATCCACAGCAATCAAGGGCTTACCCAGTGTAGAGTGAAGCTGGGGCCTTCTTACCTTGGGTCGCTCCAGTCCTTAATTCAGATAGGTTATCCGTGTAAATGTTTTGTAAACAATTTTCCTGAAGATTCAGGGTTGAGGGATGTATCATACCTTATGAACTCAGCTTTCTATCACCCCACTTTTCTACTTTGTCACTATTTTGTTCAATTGTATGAGGGATTCAAAATATTTGGGTTTTGTTGTGTCAAAGAGCTGACCCCACACATCCATCCCCAGCTCACTGTACAGGTATGAAATGTTGGAACTAGCCCATTAGAATGGTGGTGTAAAATCTTTTTTCTTTGGATTATAGATATTTCCAGCTTATTAAGTCCTCCTCTATCAGTGTAGCAATAGAAATTTGAGGGCAAAGAAAACATCTTATGTGTAGCTACTGAAATTTGGGTCCATTCAAGTGATTTAAATGAGAGGGAAAAACAAAATAAGGGATATTCCTGATTCCTAACTTAATAAAATTTAAAAAATCCACATATTTCAACTCTAAATGGGGTGTACATGCGGGAATAAGAAAGGAGAACAGAGGTATCAGTAGCATTAGGTATCCACAATATAGTTAAAACAAATTTAATTTTATAATCCAATTTATGCTCTGTTTCAGGAATAGAAGTTTCCTCTTCAGACTGGTCAAAAAAGTGAAAATGTTTATGTCTTGAATAAAAAATTTGAATACAACTTAACATGACTTTCACTTTTAGGAAATACCTCTGTGAAGAAAAATGCTTAAGTGAAAACTCCTGTGGTACCTATGTTTAATTCAGAATATTCCACCTGGTTTGGTAAAAGTATTATTTACCATAAAATATGGTTCATCAGCCTTTACAAGTCTCAAAGTGCTTTTTTAAAAGTTGTTTTAAAAATTATTGTTATTTTACACAGCATTGCTTGTGGTTGCTTGGCTTGGTGTTTTTTGGATCCATCTTTCAAACATGCATAATACAGGGCCAGGCACAAACGAGGCCCCTTTTTATTACAAAATCTTTTATTATAAAATCATAAGGGTTTTGTAACATAATATTACACTCAAACACACTGTATGATATTTTAGATGAAATGTTCAAATTGCTGTCCATCCCCTGTAAGACATTCATGTCCCCTACGAACCACCCTCAAGCAGGTGTTACTTTAGCTGGACCCTGTACAATCCAACTTTTTCCATGACTTACAGCACTGCTTTAAGACACTGATATTTCCCTTATTTAACTCAGAGTATGTATTAGTTTGTTTATAATTTGTCCTCCTCTATTTTATATCCAGCACTTCCTAGAAGGAACTAAGGTTCCTTCTTGCATTACTGGTCTTTGTGGTCAGATGCATCTCCCGGGGACTCAACTCTATTATTAGGCACTAGAGGGAGAATCAGTTCCTGTGATTGGTCACTACTAGGAGGAAACACACAGTGTTCAGAGATTCTGATTGGTAGTTGCTTATCAAGTGAAAGATATTAATTTAAATCTATTTAGAAATATTTTTCCACATAAAGCACTTTATTAATATGATTTCATAATAGACATTTTTCAGGTAAACTAATTAATGCCATGAAATTTCTCTTTCTCTGTCTCTCTCTCTCATACACACACACACACACACACACAGTAAGGTGTGAAAAAATAATGATCTTATTTGCACTTGTTATAGATTACTATTTAGAGAAAGGTACGTAGAAACTGGTATCAATACTTACTGTGCCTTTTCATGTTATTCTTATATAGAATCTCAAGTTAGATTGTGGAGTTTGTCATTCTGTTATCCATGTATCTAATGCACATGTTGACATATAATTCAAGTAACATTGTGAAAACAAGTGTGCCTTGTATGAATTCTATCATAAAATGTTTATTTTTAAACATTTAATAAACATTATTAAATGATTAATAATGTTCAGTTAACTTACTGAGCATTATTACCATAATCCCAATATTGTTCTAAGTATCTTATTTGTATTAAATAATGTATTTTTATTTTGTTGGCAATGAGACAAAGCCCTGTAAAGAAAAAGTTTTTAAACCAAGACTTGCTTAAATACTATATAGATACACACACATAAATAAATAAATAAATAAATAAATAAATAAATATATATATATATATATATATAGAGAGAGAGAGAGAGAGAGAGAGAGATTTGATTGATTTTAAAAAGAAAGAGGAAGCAGGGAGAGATGGAGAGACAGAGCAAGAGAGCAAGAAGAAGAAACATCCATTTGTTATTACACTTAAGTACACATTCATTGATTGATTCTTTTATGTGTCCTGAACAGGGGTTGAACCCACAGCCTTGGCACATCAGGACAATGCTCCAACTGGCTGAGCTACACAGACAGGATCAATACTATGATATGTTCAATTGTTTCTGTTTAGATTCAAATTCTCAGGGTAGGAGACACACACATGCACATATATACACACTTATTTTAAATTATCACTTTATCTGGATTTTTATCATTCATTAATAATTTATTTCAAATCATTTTAAAATGCTGAAATGTAAGCTCGCTTCTCACTTCTCAGAGTCATCAGAGCTGATGTTCTCCTCTTAACCCTGGTATTAGACCGACTGTATGACCCATTTCTCTTGTCATTCTCCGCTATGTCCATACATAGGAAAGTTCTGAAACCACTATGGATCTAAACACTCAAATACAACAGAGTTAATACAGATATTTGAATGCTTTGTATCATGTAAAGATCATATGGGCTGATTTTATTTTTGGATGGCTTTTCTTATGAGGGCTATTCCGGAGAATTGACTGCTGATAGACTGATCCCCTAAAGGCAAAATGCTTCTGGAATTGCATATTAAAAGTCTGGCCAAAACCAATAGTGTTTTGTCTGTCTCTAATTCCTTCTGTTCTAATTAATTAATGTTCTTTTTATAATAAAAAAAATCTGTTCATGTCGGTTTTCCATTCCAAATCTTCAGTAAAATCCCCACTCCCTGCGGACTGAAATGTTACTTAATAAACTGGATATTCTAGGCTTCCACTTTCTGACCTTTGTCTGGTTTTCCAACCTCTAGTCTTCATCTAAACTGGGGTGTGCAACCAGTGGTCCGTGGGCTGCTTGTGGCCCAGGATGGCTATGACCTCAGCACAACACAAAATAGTAAATTTACGGAAAACAATACTTAGTTCTATTACTAAGTTTTATACTGTTTTATTACCTAGATATGTACATTTTCTGTAAGTGATCACAAACTTGGGACCTTCTCCAGAATTTTAAAAGATTATCGAAAGGGCTGCTGTATCATTAGGGTTTTTATGTGAGGACTTTTTTGCTTATAGGTGGTGATGGATATCACAAAAATTATGCAAAGAACTCTTTTTTGCTCGTCAGTTTTCATTAGTGTTTGTGTATTTAATGTGTGGTCCAAGGCAATCCTCCTTCCAGTGTGGCCTAGAGACGACAAAAGTTTGCTTACCCTGGTCTAAACTGGACTGCATGGTCCTGCTGTTTTGCCCAGGGTTCCTCATTTGAGCTTTTCACAGGCCAGCCCTTACATTAAAAGATTATCTTTTCTCCAACATATGTTTACCATGATTCCTTTTAAAATTTACACTTAGAGGCAGTCTTCTATAGATGTGATGCTTCTATTGTATCCATCTTGACACTCGCAAATTCACCCACCCCTAACCCCCTCCCATTAGCAAATGAACTGCTTGTAGACAGGGAGCACATTTTGTATTCCCAAAATGTCTGACAGTAGATAGTAGTAAATGCACAATATTTTTACCCAAGTCCATTACTAACTATTCTTTATTTAGACACACATAATAAAATCATAAGTATAGATTTTCAAAAATATACATGTTGGTTTCAGGCTAAATTTATAATTTAGTTTGAGACTAAATCAAAGCCCCTTTATTAAAAACAAACAAAAAATACAGGTAATTTTGAAAGTCATTTTAGTATTATGAGCATAAAAGAGTATGAGTATTATGATATAAAAAATTCAAATATGCTTTGAGTTGGGGGTTGTATTTTACATTATTTGCAAAGTTTTATCTTAATCATATGAGTAAATCATGGTTATTATTTTATAAATAAAATGACTGATGAGAAAAGAAAACATGGAAAGTAATTTTCTGAATCCAAACTACAAATGCACTTTTAAAAAATGCCAGAACACATTATTCACACTATTTATAGTCAGATATATTTATTTTACTGAAGAAAATCCTTGCAAGCATATACCTTGTAAGTAAGCATACCTTGTAAGCATATACACATTATTTTAGTGGTTACATCACATCTCTATATGAATGCATTATTATCAGTGTAATATTAATATTTACATTGCTTCCATTGTTTCAATATTATAAATAAGGGAGTAAAACTATTATTATATATTAATCTTTATCATAGGAATAGAAGCACCAAAAACACTGCCTGGCAGATAGTAAGAGTTTCATAAGTGAATGAGAATGTAGTGGTGATTAATAGATTAATTTTTTTTATTTTTTATTTTTATTTTTTAATTTATTTTAATTGTTGTTCTTGTACAGTTTTCTGTCTTTTGCTCCCATCCCAGCCTACTGTCCCAGCCCTCCCCACCCCCCTCCCATTTCCACCCCCGTTAGTTTTTGTCCATGTGACCTTTATACTTGTTGCTCCAAACCCTTAATAGATTAATTTTAAAAAGTAAATCTTAACATACTTGGATTTTTCAAGATAAAAGGTTTAGCCACATTTATGTATATTTTGTAAAGAAATTAAATATTGTTTTCCAAATCTTATACTTCTCCTTTTCTTTTGGGAGACAGGTAAATATTGACATGTATTTCTACACTTGCATTTCTAACATTCTATGACAAGCAGTGTTTGACAGTACTTCCTTCCCTCTGCTATAGACTGAATGTTTGTATCTCCCTAATAGTCATGTGTTGATGCCTAACACCCAGTGTGAGATTAGGAAGTGGGCCTTAGGGAGCTGGTAGGTCCTGAAGGTGGAGCTCTCATGAATGACATTAGTGCTCTCATTAAAACAATCCCACAGAGATGACTAGCTCCTTTTGCTTTATGAGGTTACAGTGAGAAGATGGCCATCAACGAGGAAGGGAGGAGTCTCTTAGACACCAAACCTGCTGCCCCCATTATCTTAGAGTTCCTAGCTTCCAGAACTATAAAAATAAGTATTTGTTTTTTTATAAGCCACCCAGTTTATGGTATTTTTGTTAATCGCAGCTTGAAGAGACTGACACCCACACCTTCAACAAAATGTGTGTTGTTATTCTTTTTAATCATTGTCAATCTGAGAAATCAAAATATCTCATTGCTATTTAAATTTGCATTATTTTGATTCCACAGGTATTTGGATTTTTCATATTTTTGTGTATTTTTTCTTTTATAATTTATGCTCTGTACCCAATTTTCTGTCAGGGATCTAATCTCACTGATTTAAAAGTTTTATTTCAGAAAATATTGACATTTTACTTTGTAAGTGTATTTTTCCAAATTGTCCATTTTCTTTTATTTTGTATATGATTTTTTGGATGCACTATTTATTACTTGGTATATTTCAGGGTTTGTAGCTCTGGGATCACACTTAAAACTCTAGAGTTTCATTATAATCTTACTATGCATAAACACTTAAAATTGCATAAATACATTAATCATCCATTTCCTTTTAATTCTTAAGTAACTCCAATTCTTTGGAGTTATGATTGTATTTCATCCATGCACCTTCTTTAAAATTAATATAGTTAATAAATCTCAACCATTTTATTCTATACCAATAACTGTTTTTCATATTAGAGAATTCTAACCTATCATTATTCTGTTCATTATTTCCTTAGTTTCTTGCCAATTTTCTTTAAAGAACAATTATACTAATCCTCAATCACTGAAACAGGTTATGGGAAAGTGGAATACTCATTGTGTGCGTTGGATACTGAACTGGGAGCTGAGTACATTGTGGTGAGCCTAGGAGACACGTTCCTGGGCCATGGAGCCTACAACCTCTGATGTGTGAAAAGTAATTGACAAGGCAGGATCATGCATGTGTTGGGCACTAAAATGGAATGACGAGGCCATGAAGAATTTGTTTTACAAAGTTTACACCTAGAACATTTTTCAGAAATTTTGAACCTTTGAGCTATGCCTGGACTTGAATCTCCTCTTCCCTATGACAAGCAGGTCATCTACATTTTTTTCTTTGAAAGAAGCCATCCATTTTGTTTTATCAGCACCCTTTATTTGCAAATTGGGCTGACTACTCACTACCAAGTAGCCAGAATATTTCATTTGTGTAAAGAACACACTGCTCAGTCCAAGCCTTTATAAGCCCTGCCTTTCTTTGTTTTCCCTGGAGC
This sequence comes from Anoura caudifer, assembly GCA_004027475.1. Taxonomy (NCBI): domain Eukaryota; kingdom Metazoa; phylum Chordata; class Mammalia; order Chiroptera; family Phyllostomidae; genus Anoura; species Anoura caudifer. Next base: position 140,745 of record PVKU01001484.1, on the reverse strand, counting down.
ACAATTTAGTTTGCTACCTGCATCTGTGGGCTCATTTGGAACACTCCATTGCTCAAATAAATGTCCTTTATTTTTTCATACAGCCTAAGTATATTTATGTTTTTGTTAACAGGTACATCATTCTTTAGTTTGTTAATCTCACAATTCCACATATAGTTTTCTGTGTATCTCTATCTATATCATCTATCTATCTATCTATCCGTCATCTATCATTGCCACAAACTTTTTATATGTTCTACACCAAATTTAATAGGAGAGATAACATAAAGTTACCTCACATTATTTGTTAATGTAACATAAAATACACTGCTGGGGTTATACCTTAAGAATCCTAAAAACACCAATTCAAAAGAACCTATGCACCCCAATGTTCATAGCAGCACAATTTACAATAGTGAAGTGCTGGAAGCAACCTAAGTGCCCATTAGTAAATGAGTGGATCAAAAAACTATGGTACATTTACACAACGGAACAGTAAGCAGCAGAAAGAAAGAAGAACCTCCTACTCTTTATGAGAGTATGGATGAAACTGGAGAGCATTATGCTAAATCAAATAAGCCAGGTGGTGAAAGATAAATACCATGATGTCACCTATAAGTGGAACCTAATCAACAAATCCAGTGAGAGAGCAAAATAGAACCAGGGTCATGGAAATAAAGAACAAAATGACAGTGACCAGAGAGGAGGGGGAAAGAAGAGGAAAGAGCAAGTCAAGGAAAATGTATACAGGACATATGGACAAAAACAACAGGGCTTGCGGGGAGGACTGAATGTGGAAGGTGGGGGAGGGTAAGTCAGGGGAGAGTAATGGAGAAAATGGGGACTAGTGTAATTGAACAATAAAAAATTATTAAAACAAATAAAAAATATAATCCATCAGTGTTTTTCATAATATGCATATATTTTAAAATCATTAAAGGCATATAAGACTGAGCTTATTGTTAAATATGGCAAAGTGAAATATATTATGTATAATGTCAATGTATACATGATAAAATATAACATTTATATGACAATATTACCTTCTTTGATATTTTTCAAAGTCAGTGTAGAAATAATATTGTGTGGATCTTTTTATTCTTACTAGATTTTTTTCTCCACTTATTTTCTTTTTAATTACTGAGAGGAGGGTGTTGAAATCTTGATCTGTAAGTGTGGATTTGTTATTTCTCCCTAATTTTCATATGTTGCAACATATGTTGAAACATATGAAAATTAGGGTTTTTTGCTTGTTTTAGTTTTGATTTTCTGTTAATGAGTACACACACATTTAACATTTGTATGTCTTCTTGATGAATAGTTCTTTTCATCCTCACAGAATTATCTACCTCTATTGATACTTTTCTCCCTCAGGTCAAATTTATCTACTATTATTATGTATATTCTGGCTTTTTTATGATCAGTGCTTGCATGGTATAATTTTTTAATTAAAAAAAACTTATGGTATTTTATATTATATGTGCATCTTTTATAAATAGCATGTAACTGATTCTTGATTTTTAATCAGTATAATAATTACTACTTTTGAGAAGAGTACTCCTTTTATATTTCACTTATTAATTTTGCCATCATGATATTTTTCTTTAATAGAAGAGAAAATATTAGAGCATATCACTGATGGTAAAGGTAAATAATGTTTTGTGAAACTTTATTTTTTAATTTTTTAATTTATTTTTATTGAACTTATTGGGATGACATTGGTTAATAAAATTATATAGGTTTCATGTGTACAGTTCTATAATACATCATCTGTATATTGTATTGAGAGTCCATCACCCCAAATAAGTCTCCTTCCACCACTGTTTATCCCCCCTTTACCCTCTCTTATTGGTAACTGCCATACTGTGCTCTGTATCTATGAATTTGCACTTTGTTGGCTTAATCCCTTCACCTTTTCCACCCAGCCACCCATGATATTTGTTTTATTATTTATTTCTGCTCTTCTTTCTCCTTCTATTTTCATTCTGATCAATTAATTATGCTTTAGTACTCCACTGTAACTCCTCTATTGACTTAGTAACTATAAATTTTTAATAAATGTGTATATGGCTACACTAGAGTTTATATCTTTAGCTTATCATTGCTTACCTTGAGTGATATCATAGTTAACCTAAGGATGTAACAATACATTGTTCAAATGAATTGCTGAAGTTCTCTCAATTAGCTTAGGGACTGGTGAAGAATAAAACTCAAAATTTATGACTGCAATTTTTAAGTTATCTTTTAAGAGATTGCCACTACATGTGCCACATATAATAAAATAAAAGAGCACTCACTGATTATCAGGTATCTAATATACAGGTGATCAACTTGTCCAAGCTATGAATCATGCAAAACATTTGGAACACATTCTTTGTTTTAAGAGAGGCATGGTTTTAAAATTAGACTATACAAGTTGCTACTTGTTAATTACTAACTTGCAAAGTTTATCTTTAAATTTCATTTTCCTAATCAAGAATCAGAGATAAGTAAATTCACATAAAAATTAACCTAAAAAGAAATATTGTGAACAATATATAGGTATATAAATATTCACTCCTTTCCTGGACTTGTGATTTTTTATTTTTCCTTTTCTGCTAGAGTATTTAAGGGTAAGAGAAAATAAGTGAAATTGTGTGATTTCATTTTTTACATGTTTATTTGTAACCTGTTGTGAGGAAGATTTTGTAAAACAAGGCTTAAACCTTCATCTTGAAAGGTGGAATTTGATTTGTATATGGACTAATTATCCTTTTGCAAGATATATAATTAAAATATTGTGATTGTTAAAAGAACATACCAAATCTGGGATGATTTATATTTAGCATTATAATATCACAATAAACAGGTATTGAATTAGCCTGCCTCTATTTTATTTAAATAATTTTGATTATTTTAAAATAGTAGAGAAACCAATAACGAACCTATATTGTTTTAGTCAGAAACTTTGCGATATCACAAATGACTAATGCTGGATATATGTTGCTTGATTTTTTATGAAAAATTTAAATATTTTTAAAAATTTCAGTAGCACGCTCAAAGTGGTAAAGCTCTAGCCAGTCACTTAGCTAATTGTTTATCAAATCCATCAATCTTCTGAACATCCACATTTTTCACTTGGATTAAAAGTAGAGAGGTTCTTTGAATCATTTTATGGATTTTCTGGCAATGAGCTAACAGAGAATATCCTAAGTAATTGGCTCTGTTTGGTATTACTTCGTGTATACTATTGTCTGGTTTTCATTCCAAATGGTTCATTTTCTTAACCAGACAAGATCCAATACATGGAAATAACCAGTTACTTAATACTAAATCTTAGGATTATGTGCATCTATGAGAATTGATATGTGGAAAACTGAAATTACTCTAATATTCTCTCTTCTTAATTTATTTTTATCACATTAAGGCAACCAGGTCAGCAGTGATTAAAATTCTCTGTATATTACTCTAGGTACTTTTGACATTTTTGAATACTGATAATTTTGAAAATTACTATTTATTCTTTCCAAATCCACAGAAGTTTGCAGCATCAAAACTCCAAATATAGCCCTGGCTGGTGTGGCTAGGTGGATTGGGCATGGGCCTGCAAACCAAAGGGTTGCTGGTCTGACTCCCAGTCTAGAGCACATGCCTGGGTTGCGGGCCAGTAGGCAGTGTGTGAAAGGCAACCACACATTGGTATTTTTCTCCCTCTCATTCTCCTTCTCTACCCCTCTCTCTAAAAATTAAATAAATTAAATCTTTTAAAAAGTCAGATATATTTGGCACAAACAGTTGGAAATGTCATGCAAAGAGCTGAAAAAAATACTTTTCTGGAGGAATAAATGTGGGATCCTAAGCTTACAATTGACCCTTGAAAAATGTGGGATTATGGACATTGACCACACATGAATCAAAAATCCATGTATAACTTTTGGACTTCTGAAAACTTAACTAACAGCCTACTGTTGATTAAAAGCCTTACTAATAACATAAAGTCAATTAACACATTTTGTGTTAATTGTAATATATACCGTATCCTTACAATAAAGAAAGCTAGAGAAAATAAAATATTAGAAAAATAATAAGGAAGAAAAATATAGAGTACTATGCTGTATTTAACAATACTATGTGTGCATCGTCTGTTTGCAAAATGAAACTTCTGTCAGTGCCTACCTCAATATTGTCTTATATAACAAAAAACACTGTAAATATTATACATTTACTAACACTACACATCAAAAATTTTAAAAATTAGAAAAAATCACATGAATCAGTATAATGATTCATGCATTAATGAAGAAGCAACAATATAATTGTTTTATGGTATTCTACTGTAATTGATATGATTGCTTTGTGGCAGCCAACCCCATACAGTAATGAATAAATTGTTATGCAATTTTATGACATACAGTATTAAAGTCATATTCATAGTACAATATTAGAGACATTATTACATTCACTTACCTGTGGTGATAGGTTGATATGCAATTTCTCCAATTATGAGATACAGGCATACTATAATCTCTAAAAAGTAAAGTCTAAAACAGTGCAAAAACTATACAAACTATAAGTTTTTGTATAGTTTTTTTATAAACTATAAACATTTTGTTAAAAACATTGTTAATTTTATATTTAATATTCTTCAGCTTATACCTATGTAAGGATAGGCTGGCCATTTGAATACCAGTCTTGCACAGGACATGCTATACAACGGATATTTAGGCAATGATAGTGATAATGCCACAAAGACATCTCTCACCAATCTTGCCACACGTTAGATTTTCACATGAAGACACTCATGTACATGCACAACAGATAAGCTTGTTAATGGTAGAGCATGATGACTATTTCCTATCCATTAAGTGGAAGTGGATCACTTTAAAAGTCTTCATCTTTTTTTGTTTCCACTCTGAGTAGACTGAGGAAGTGGAAGAAGAGGAGGTACCATTGTCTCTCTGTCTTGCTGTCTTGGTGGTTACAGATGTGGAAGAGGTGGAGAAGGTGCAAGGGGAGTCAGGAGAGGCAGGCACACTTGGTGTTAACTATATGGACGTTACATCGTAATTTCTGTCTGATTATTATGCCTTTTCATTTCTCTAAACTGTTTCTATATGGTATCAGTTTTTCTTCCACCATTCACTCTAGTTGCGGTGCTAGTATTATAGAAAGGTTTATGTCGTGAAAGTCAAAGGCAGTCTTGAATAATCAGAACTCATCTGCCAGATTGTCTAATGTCAGTTTGTTCTCTTGCACTGTTTCTTCTACATCTGCTTCCTCAACATCTGGCAGAGGTTCAGAAGTGCTCATCTGCATCAGGTGGTCCTCTGTCAGTTCCTCTGTTGTGGTGTCTATTAAGTCTATGTAAGTTTGGATAAATTTTAAATTTTATAATAGATTTGTGTATATCTTATGGCAGTGTTAAATACACTAGTATCTATATCTATCTATATATATATACATATCATACATTCATGGCATACCTAATTTTTTATATTTGATATTCTAGTCTTATGTAGTTTGTCGTATTTTCAAATAGTCACAAATCTCCAAAAAATTCCAATAGATTTATTTTTTTAAAATGTGCATATAAGTGAACCAAATGGTTCAAACCTGTGTTATTCAAAGGTCAACTGTACTTCTTCTTGTTTGTGTCCTTTCCTTTGTATTTAAATAAATGTTTCCTCTTTGACCTCGGAAGGTGTTTGTGGAGTACTGTAGAAGTTTACACAGTAAAGGCCTTTACTGGAGCCTTTTCCGATTCCCAGACATAGAGATATGAATCATACAGGAGGTATTCTGCAAGTATCATAGTCACTGTTTAGCATAAATGCCAACATTTTATCTGAAGTTCTATTCCTTTCTCTCTTTGAAAGGCATGGTGCAACACAAATGACAAAATATTTGGAAGCAGAAGTGTCAGACAGTGACAAGAGATAAGAAGTCCACAATATGCTTCTTAGTGTATTTCAGACACTGGATTCTTTGTCAAATATTAAAAAAAGTATAGAAATAAGTTTCCTTTTGGATGAAAAATGCATATTCAGAAGAGCGTTAAGCACTATGTGAAATAATAGTAAATAATCATAATATATTTTAACTCATTACATACTTGTAGAAAGTCTTGTAGTTTTAAGGGATCCTTCACATGCAGGCTCCAATGAGTAGACATAGGAAAAGTGACGTTGTAGAATGAATTGACATTGTCTTGATATTTACACTGGTATTTACATATTTTCTTACCATTTTTGTAACCTGATTTTCAAATAAAAAAGTTTAACAAAACACATTTATTGCATTTCAATAAGCTGTAGTCTCACACTATTTTTTAAACAAGTTTCCACCTATGATTAGACCAATTTAGAAAAAAGGGCGAAATTACATGAAACGGCTTTACTACAGAATACGGATTTCAGCGAATTGCTGCAGTAATGTTTCTATTCTTCACTCATCAAATGAACAGATAAAAAAGTGTGTTGCATTTAATGATACCCCAGGGATCAGAATTTTAAAGAATGCATTCAACCTAACAGTCATTCAATACTATTTAGTCTGTGTAAATAAATTAAGTTCAACAGTTAAAAAAGGGAATTGGGTGTGATGGGAATGATTCCCTAGGGAAGAAAGAAGAAATTAATTTTCCTCAAATATAAGAAGCTGAAAAAAGCAAATGAGATCATTTAATATGGAAACAAAATAAATTACTTTAAAAGAAGTAAATCTAAAGATTGAGGAAGTAGTCTTTTATGTGAAATGTTTATTAAATACAAAGAGCTAAAGGGTTTTTTTCACCTTTATTTTATAATACATTTATTTCTGATTGTATTTATTTTTTTTTAATTTTATTTCTATATTTTTAATATTTAAGTATTCACATTGATATAAAAACTACCTTATTATAAAATATGAAATTAAAAATATGGAAATATATCTAACAAACATCTCAGTACCTAGGCATTTGGTTAAGATGAAGATTTGGTTATATTCCATTGGTTAGGATTAATTACATGGAATCTTTATCTTTTAAGATATCTATAATACACATCTCTTCCCTTAACACTTAACATCAAGTCATTTTAATGAATGTATGAATATAGTTGTTATTCTCCATTTTTTACTTATGAGTACTTCATATAATTTTAGTGCATTAATTTATATACTTATCATTTATAAGAATCTCCAGACATAAAATAATATTCATCATATGAAAATAAAGAGCAAGAAACATGTAGAAATATGCTTTTTGAAATTTTATTTCACCACCCAAGCACACACAAATTAACATTTTCAGTCATTTCACATATACATTCCTCTAATTTATTTGCCTTTATCACCTGGTTCTAAAAAAAGGGGTAAATATTACTGGATTATATAAAGATAACAAATGCAAATCAACTCAGTGTCATTTTTCATAAGACTGTTATAACTATTTTGGGGGTAATTGTTGAAAATATTACAATTATTTTATATGATAGAAGTGAGTTTTCATATCATTATGACATTTTTATTTTGGTAACTATCAGAAATTTACATAAAATTAATACATATACTCTATATAGACATACAAATTACATTAACCTGACAAGTGTGAAGATATCTTTGAAAAAAAGTGACATTAGATATGATTATGGATTTAGAGTACAAAAGGTAGAAGCATTCGTATTTCACGGTGTATGTTCAAATTTAATATTCAAGTTGGAACTTGTAGCTTCTAGACACATTCGAGTTTTTATTCTTCCAAATCTAATTATTGAAATACTGGGAAATCATATCAGTACTAAAATTTCATGTAACACATCAGAGAAGAAAATAGAAAAGCTACTTTTTTCAATGTATAAGCATGAATATATAAAAATATGAATAAATATGAAGCCAATTGTTAAAATTTTACTTTCACATAATATTTAATGCTATGGCAGGTGTAGGCACAGTAGTGCTGCATATGGCACAAATTCAGCCTGTTTTTGTAAGTAAACTTTTATTAGAAGACAACTATGCTCATTGGTTAACATCTTGTCTATGGTTCCTTTCACCATTAACAGCAGAGTTACACAGTGTGGCCTGCAGAGGCAAAAATATTTACTACCTGTCTCTCTCTTTTTTAAAAAAAGATTTTAAACATCAATATGCAAAGGATACATCTATCGGTTCCCTCCCACACCCACACCGGGAATCAAACTGGAGACCTCTTAATTTGTAGGCCAGGCCCCAATCCACTGAGCCACACCAGCCAGGGCTACTTCTTTTCTCTTAAGATAAAGTCTGTAGACCAAATAGGTCTTGAATCTTTTTCTTCTTGCGCAAAACCTAGGTAACGTACTCAATGTTTAGCATTAGTATAATGAAAATTGGTTACAATAATATAGTAAAATGGAAACCAAATGTGGGTTAAAAATACCATGCATTATTCAGGGATTTTCCAGTTAAAGAAAATGCAACTATTTTTATGAGTTCATGATTAAATGGACTTGCATCAAAAATCAGGATTGGATTGATTACATTGATATGAATATTTGAAAAGACTTACCATACTCCACAGTGTATATCCACATAAGTCTTTCAGAACGTGAAGAAATGAAGCAAGAGAAATAAAGCACAGGCAAACATGAGAACTCACCAGAAGTCTTCTTTCAAGGGTTTTTTCTTGGCCAGCCTGGGTGTGCCTGTTGGGAGGAACTTGATAATTTACACAAGCAACTTAATGCTTTTCCTCTCAGGTAAACAAAGTATAAAGTGAATAGTTTCTTCCAAACACTAGAGAAAATGTATCTGCCTATAAGAGATTTCCATTATAAAAAATTCAAAGCTCCAGAGATTCAAAGCTATAGTTGCATGATCACTGTACCATAAAAACTCTTCTAATTCTCAAAAACAAAACAAAACAAAACAAAAAAACCTCAAGGTGATATAACTCTCTTAGCTGCTTATATCTTGGATAAAGCCTAGTAGTTGTTTAAGCAGTGATAATAACACATAAAGTTGTAACCAAGAAGAATAATTTATTTCACCCCCATCACTTGGGCAACATCCTTCCAGGCATCCTAACTAATTCAGCATTAATTATGACTGTTTTCACTTGAATTTATGGGAAAAAAACCCATTCCTGGTCCTACACGAACCCTTGAGATTGTTCTTTCTGCTTCTTTATTGTGATTCTTCCCTGGTCACTTCTGGTTTCCTGACAGGTATGCCCCCTGCTGAAGACTTGAGGGAAACCCTCTGCAGATCGCCTAGGTTCTTATTCTGGGCAGCTCTCACCTCTCCCAGATTCTGTCCTCTCTCCAGACCTTCAGCCCCACCCCCTCAAATTGATGAGAATCAGTGCTTCACCTGAGTTTTTTTTCTCCATTTGGTGATCAGAAACTCTCTCTGGGATTTGAAATAAGACCACCGTAGGGCCCACCTTATTTACTTCATGCCCCCCCAGTGATCACCTATCATTGTTCTTTGTTGCTTGATATCCAAGTTATTTAAAACATGTTTCATATATTTTCCTCAGTTTTTTTTAAGTTATTTCAGGCAAGACATTAAATTGAGTCCTTTTTACTGCATATTTACTGGAAGAAGGAATAGACAGTTCTACTTGTGCCCCAAAGATACCTGAAGGAAGACACATGCAGATTTTCAAAAGGACTTTTTTTTGTGTGTTTAGGTCCACTTAGGCAAGCTTACTTGTTGCCTCCATGTGCTATAGGATCAATAGTTTTCTTCCATTAGTTTCCAGAGGAGGAAACCATTAGAATGGGTTCTTAATTTTGTAGTGAAGTCTCAGTTTCAACTGCCAGGTTTACCTACAACTAAATCACAACCTTTTTTTTGTAAGGGACCAGACAGTACCTATTTTAGGCTCTGTGTGAAGGTCACCTAAGTTATTGGTGGCCTCTTTGGTTCCATTTTCTGTCTTTCTTTTCTCATTTCTTGGTAGATGTGGCTTTACTGGATGAGCACCATAGGTTTAATCATTCTTCAGTGAACAAAATCATATTTTGTTTAGAGTAAAAATCTTCACATTGGTTTGTTAGGGTCAACGTGTATAAATCAAATGTGTCTCACAAAAATCTTTGATTTCTAGCTTTCTTAGAGTATATGGCAATGCTCCACCCACATTTCTTCATGGCAAAACTTGCTAGAAATAAAATATTTTACCACATATAAACGGAGCACCAATCCCACTATGGGCATACATTCCTGTTCCTTCATTTTCTATACACACCTGTGTTCTGCAGACATGAGAGTGGTTAACACAGCTGCCCACTCATTCTGGGCTATCTCACCAAAGTCATGATGTAAGAGCCAGAATCAGTGAACACTGATGCTGTCAAATCTCTACATCTAGAGCTTTGTTCTCCTGTCTGTGCTCCAGATCCACATATTCTTCAATTTATGTGACATTTTTAATAAAATGTTGAAACTTAGCATTTACATCCAAACTCAAAATGTCCAAACCTTTTGCTCCTCTCTCTTTCTTATTTTATTTAAAATCATCATTATCTATACATTTCTTCAAGCCTGTAACTTGAAAATCCCATTAAGTATTAATATTTCCCCTTATTCCTTGTATCGAATTAGATATCAATCTTTATTGATTTTGTGTCTTGAAATCCTTTCATTTTTTTCCTTTCTGTTACAACCTTAGTACCTGACAAACATGATGGACTGAATATTTCTTTCTTATAGTTTGCAATACATTCCCTAACCTTTATTCATTTCTCAAAGTTACTTGATACTCCTTCCACCGCCTTAGAATTATTTGATATTTCTCTGAGACAATGATTAGCTATGTAATGTTTCAGGCTTGTTAATATTTATCACATCTCCTACAATGGACTTACGTTGGCGTCAGAACAAAAACAACAGAGTTCCACGTAAACCACACATCCTTCCACCTCTGTGCTTAGCTGAAAAGTATTATCATTGTGTACAATGCTATTCCTTACCTCCTTGATTTAGCAGAAAATATCTTAATTTAGTTTTTGCTTCATTTGCAATTTTTTTCTATCACCAGCCCTTTTCACTTTGTGCCAGGTGTCTTTCCTCTTCTGTTTCTTAATACACTACATGTTCCTCTATCATTGCACCCATGGAGCTAAATTTGCCTTTTTGTTTCATGGCTGCCTTTCCTGACATGAATTGAACTTGATAAAAATAGAAACTGTGTGTTCTCTTCCTCCTCTACTTCAGAGTAACTGAATCTTCTCTTTTTGTACTTCAGAATAGTAATTGGCTCAAGCAAATGCTCATTATGAGTGGATGGATTCTCTTGAATGTACAGTGTGATGGAAAAATAATCTTTGCCTATGTTTAATCCATATAACTATATAATATGTATATGACTTTACCAAATGAACTTCTGAAAACCACACACTTTTCACACTCTATCACACTGCAGAAGGTGGGGGGTAGAAAAGTATTAAACAACACGATGGCACAGCACCCATCATTCAGAATGATGGCATAAACAACCGTTACGGTCAAAGTGCTGTGTGCTGGTTGAATGAGGGCACGGATCACTACAGCAGGGAACTCTCATTCCAACGTGACTTGGGCGTGTGATGGTCTGGTTATGAAGGTGCCATCAGAGGAAAACAGATGAAGAGAACAGGTGGAGGCAATCCAGTATGTCATGCAACAGGAGAGAAACTCAAACTTTGGTAAAAAGTCAGTGTTGATTTTGCTAACTCTATAAATTAAAATTCCCCTCTTTTGCCTTTATAAGTTTGAAAATATGTATACTGTTTTCTGGGTAACACAGATAATGAAATTCCATTTCTTAAAACTAAATAGTATCCTTTATAATTATAAATGCAGTGCTTGAGAATATCATGCTAAGTGAAATAAGTGAGGCAGAAAAAGTTAACCATATGATTTAGTTCACATGTGGTATATAAAACTGAAAGCAACAAGTGAATAAACAAGGAAAACAAACGAACAAAAACTCATACACGAAAAACAGTATGGTGGTTACCAGAGGAAAGGGGGGTGGAGGGGCAGTAAACATGAAGGGTGTCCAATACATGCTGAAGGAAGATGATTTAAATTTCGGTGGTGAGAACACGATGCAATATGCAGATTGTGTATCACAGAAATGCACGTTTGAAACCTTTATGATCCTATTAACCAATGTCATACTAATAAATTTAATAAAAACAAAACTAAGTGCTAAACACTTGATAAATGTATGATATAATCTTGAAAGACAGAGTTTTATGAGAAGAAAACCTATTTAATACACATGTTTTATATAATCTTTTGTAGTAACTAAAAAGCCCAAATGTTGATTTTGGCACAATGGGTTTGTGGTTTTTACACCAATATTCTTCCTAATTCTCTCTAATGATCCAGTGTTGCTGAATAGACATTATTCAATAACTTTTGTGTTGCTGGCAATGTCAAAAATATAAGGTTTATTGTGAATATTCTAATAAGAAAATGTTCAGCATCTTGCTGTTGACTTGGAACATTTGTTGTAAATTCATCTCTTCCCTCACTTGGGTGTTTTGCCCTCTTCAGTCGTTCATTATTTAAATACCATTTTCCTAAGGTGAGTATGCTTTAGATAAGCCTGTCTTTTTCAGTTCAAAAAACTCCCAGGATCAGAGAAGGTTCACCTTTCACATTTGAAAAAGGGAGAAACTAAGTGGAAAGTTTTGCAGAAATCCAAGAGAGATTAGAGTGAAAGAGGACAGAGGTCAATGGGTTAGAGTGAAACTAAAGGTTTATAAGACAATAAGACATTTGTTCATTCAAGAAAAAGATTTACTTTTGGAAACCATAAATTGCATTCCACCAGAGGCTAGCTTGATAAAATATTGATATTTCAAATTTATTCTATAGTTTAATCACCTTCCTTGCTTTGTACCTCTCCCTCTTCCTCCCTTTCTCCCTTTTCTTTCTCCCTTTTCTTTCCCTTTCCACCAGCTCATCTTAACTTGTTTTTTCTCCACTGTCTCATTTATTCCAAGTACACTTGATCCTTGAACAACACGGGTTTGAACTCTGTGAATCCATTGATGTGGATTTTTTTCATCTTGCAAATAGAGAATGTATACTAATAGTGTTGATAAATGCAGTATGATAAATGTATTTTCTCTTCTTTATGATTTTCTTGTAAGAATACAGTATATAATACATATAACATGCAAAATAGGTGTTAATCGACTGTTAATCATTGGTAAATCTTCCAGTCAATGTGTAGACTATTATTAAAGTTGCTATTGAGTCAAAAGTTATACTCAGATTTTAGCCTATGTTGGTAGTGGGGATGGCACTCCATATTCTGCATTGTTCAAGGTCAACTGTACTATTAATATTGCATATGAAGTTTCCAAGAACATCTTTGGTAATAGTGAATGAAATACTGTTACAATACCTACCTAGTATGTTTTCTTAATGTGGAGTATAAAAAATAAACTAAGTTGGAATATTGGTTCCAGGAAAAAGTGGAGAGGTAAGTGGACTATAAAAATATCTTGTGAATAGACTAGTGATCTTTTAGCAAAAAAAAAATATATATATAATTTTATTTCTAATTTACTTTTAATAGTATAATGTGATGCTCCTCTACTGCTTGAAATTGTTTGTAAAACTCTTTCATACCTGGTCATCTGCAGGTAGTCTTTCCAAAAAGTTGAAAGTATAGTATTGTCCAGATCGGTGTTTCCCAACACTTCTTCATTATTGCACTGTTAAAATCCAAAAGTGAATTTAATTTAAATTTCACAAAAGATAAATATTAAACAGAAAGACTTTGTTGGGTGGAGTTGAGCGTTAGAGGTTCAGGACTCATTGTATTATCCAGGACTTTTGGGCCTGTAGGGGTAATTTTCATCTGCTTGGAAGAGCTGTCACCACATTAAAGATGCACGGCGTGTATGGTAATGGTTGAAGTGCGAAGCAAACACTAAACATGAGACAAATAGGTGATCTATAAATAGCCTATATTTACAAAAAGCAAGCATTCAACTCTAAGTGATTAAATGCATTATGCCGAATGTTTTTAGCTCTTATAAATAAAAGTTTTAAATTCAATTATTATGCCTTGATGATAGTTTCACCTCTGAACCTATTTTATTTCTTTAATCAAATACTTATTAGTACTTTTTTATGTTTCAAATGTAGTTCTAAATGTTGGTGAAACAATAGTTAGTAGAATAGACAGTGGTTCTCCAACAAGGACTCCAGAAAAAAATCAGGTAACTAAGCAAGCAATTAAAAGGTTTTAAGAACTTTGAAAATAAAGCAAATTGTTGGGTCAATGATAATCTCATTTTGTGTGAAAAAGAAAGATTGTAATATACAGGAAAAGATTTCATTAATGCCAAAAGGAAAGAGTTGGAATGCTTGGAAGCACATTAGATAGGGGAAATAAAAAATGCTTTGCATGTGGGGCAGACCTAAAGTGGGGGCTCAAATGGGATTTATTATAGGGTGTGTAAATGCTGAAGGGAAAGAGACAGTTGAGAATGTCCAAAATATTTGATTGTACAAGAAAAAGAAAGATACAGAAAATAGAAGGCAATCATATTACATGTGTATGTGCATGAATGCACTTCCATGCATATGAGTGTGTATATGTATTCATGTGATTTACAGAATATAAAGAATATATGCTATGATTCTAAGATCTTAAGACAACAAATTCAGAATTTGTTTAGCAAAATTACTGATTTTTTAAATTTTCTGTTCCTGAGTTTTACTTTAAAAATAATTATTTACTTCTTGCTATTTTTCCATTTTCTTTGATATTACTTTATGTAGAGTACTTATTTATTTTTTCTTTAAAAGCAAATGCAAAAAAAATAATGTACAAGTCAAAGTCTTCTGTTTAAAAAAATTTACATTGGTTTACTATTTTGAAGTAGGACTATAAAGAAGAGAATGTATTTATATGTATAAGATCTTAATAAATGAATTGTGTAGCCAAAGTAATAGCAGTGATTCCCCTCCACAAAAAAATAAACTATGATATTTTGAATCATATGAAGGCTGTATAAATTTTGAATATAATCTTCTCTCTAGGTTTGGATTCTCTAACATTTAAAGAAAACTTTTGCCATCAAATTTAAAAAGATGTGTATACACACACATTAAACCTTCAGTTTCTCTTTAATTATAGAACATAGGGTGATTATATTAAATGATTCAAGTAAACACCTGTATCACCATTCATAACTGCTAAATGGTGGCAACAAACTAAACATCCATTATTTTATAAAAGGGTAAACAAAATGTAGTTTGTCTGTACAACGTGTTGTTTTTCAGTCATTGGAAAGAAATGAAATAACTTTTATGTGCTATACCACACACAAACTTTGAAAATATTATGCTTCATGAAAGAGGACAGGCCCAAAGGCCATATATTACATAATTCCATTTATATAAAGTGTCCAGAATAGGCAGTTCCACAGAGAGAAAAAGTAGACTAGTAGTTGTCAAAAGATCTGGGAAGGGGGAAAAGGAAGTAACTGCTTATGGATAAGGATTTCTTTTGTGGATGATGAGAAAGTTATGAGATTAATTAGTAGTTACATTTACACAACATTGTAAATGCTAAAAAGCATTGAATGTTACATTTTACAATGGCAAGTTTTATAGTTTTTGAGTTATATCTCAATTTTTAAAACTTGAAAAACAAAACACCTCTTTTTCATAAATGTACATTTGTTTATTTGGATCTTTTAAAATATTTAAAGGGTATACTGTATACTTTTATAGGTATTATTTCCTGCAAACAATTGATAGTAAAAAATAGAAATTATAAATGTATAATCATCTCTTATCTAACATCTATCTATCTATCTATCCATCCATCTATCATCTAGTAGATTTATCCATCCATCCATCCATCCATCCATCCCTCTATTTCTCTATCATCTGTCATGAACAAAATATGAGGAACCACAATCAGGTGTTCAGTAACTTGGAGAATACATGATCTCTCTATTTTCACATCTATAGTCTGTAATAACTTTACCTGTATGTGTGCTTTTGTTTTCTGATTTGTTCGTTCTTAGCTACTCCTTGTTCCCACTTTTTAGAATTGTATAATCTGCGATGTCATGTGCTATTATCTTGTTAGATGAAAAAAAGCTTTATGCAAATGGAAGTTCATGAGGTTTGTCTTTAGGGATCCAATCTTGTAATATACACAAAATATAGACTTCTAGTATAACGACATTTAGAAACACTCATGCATATATCTATTTCAAGTAATCAGTCAAGTTTTACTTGTATAATGTATTCCAATCACATGAAAGTTAGAAAAGTTAGTATGATTTCAGAAATGACTGCTATTATAATAAAATACTTCACAATAAAACAATATACAGCAAGAATATAAAAACATAAAAAAGTATCATGCTTTTGATGCCTAATTTAACATTTCAGGTCAGCAGAATTTTTGAAGATTTTTTTTTTTTTTTAGTTTTCCTTTTAACAAATGCTGTTTAGAATACACTCAGCCAAATGATATACATAGATTGAGAAAATAGAGAAAAGGGTAGAATAAGAAATGAATGAATAATCTGCAACACAGTTTAATGGAAACCTGTATGCACATTTTTAAAGTTACTAGCACCCATACTCTTTTTCTCAGAGAAGTAATATTGTGGAATTTTTTATTCATGCATTGTTTTTTTCCTCATATAATCTGGAATTACAAAGGAGACAAAGAGAGTAGAAATACAAGGTCTATTATCCTTTTGATCCTTGCATCAAGGGACAAGAAATAAAGCAAGTCATCTGGTTTAATCTTGTCTGTGTGGTAACTGGACTTCTGACTAAATAGACTACTTTTGTTCCTGCTACAAAGAAGGTACTTATCAATGGAATATTCTCAACAGCAAGATTTTTGTTAAGAACTGCTTGAACAAAATAAACCCAGAAGCTTAGGATTTGTGTGCATGGCTCCCTGGGAAATGCTATGTAAACTGAAGTATAAATAGACATGTTCTGTAAGATAAATGTTTCCTGATACCAGGGGTAAGACATCATTTGCCTCACATAGAGACCTTTCTTTCAGAGACAGAGTTCATGTCCAAGGCAGGACAGGACATGGAGAGCCACCCTCCATGCCCTAACCTCACCCTGTGTTGTTTGTTCCACCTAATTGTCTAAATCCTTGAAGTTATCAATGCATGTAAATACCAGCTGAGATCTCTGAATTTTATGAGTCTGAACTGACAACCTAATTTTTAGTATGAACTCAATATAAAATATGTATAATTAGTGATGAATGCAAATTCTCCTTCCTAATTAGGAAGTTCTTTAAGGACAGGCCCCAAATCAGACTCGTTCAAATATCATCATCATTCACAATAAATAAATAAAACCCAATAACCATTTAAATTAATGAATACAATAAATGTACATAAAATGTATTGAAATGAACCATGTGAGGTGCCATTACTCTATAAATATATGTTTTACAGCAACTGAATAAATTTGCTAAAAATTTATGGTTAATTTTTAGATGGTCACAAAGGTTTTATAATATTTTCCATTGTTTTGCCATCATCTAAGCTTACTAAAAAAGTAGAACATAATGGCTCTCCAATGTCCAGTTTCCCTAAAGTCAGGTCTAATGTATGATTGATAGCTTATGTAATGCTTAATTTTTCAATTGTTTGTTACAAAATATATGAACTAAAAGATTGTTAGAGAAAATAACATAGAGATAAACCTGGATGGGGCAGGTAGAACAGAAGAAAGAAATCAAAGTTTATCAGATAATAAAATCACTTACTATTGTTATTATATTTCTTTGATAAATACTTAAAAATGATATAGGGAGATCAGGTAAAGGGAATTTAGGGATTTAGGCCTATGCTACAAAAGTGTTTGGCACGGGTAGTGTGCTGACATGTTTGGCAGGTGGACTGACAATGAATGTAAGAGAGATAAAAGGAACCCAGAAAGCTGTCTAGAAGAAGCAATAGGTAACATTATTACGTGCTTCCCATATTTCAACTTGTACTGTCCTCACACAAGTCAATAGGGTAAATTGGTCACCCTCTTTTAAGGAAAAAAGGTTTGTGTTAAATGACTTGCCTAAATTCACACAGCCAAGAAGTGTGATGTAGCTGTCTAACACACTTCTAAAACTACTTGGTACTGAAATATGATAGACAGAGACTAATAGTTAAGGATAAGATTTTAAAATTTGCAAACAATGGGTGGAGTATTTAATAAAAAAGATATAACTAAGAAAATATATTAAATGTTCAAAACACAGTTATTAACTTTGAGAAAAATAGATATAAGTACTAGTATTTGTTGCTGATGATTTCTTTTATTACATGAAATCATGATTTTTCTTAATTTCACAGAGTTTATTTTAAGAAATGTGCAACTTTCAAACATTCATTAATGCCCTCATTATCTGTAATGTAATAGGCGTGGCATGCAGTAAAACATTCAGTTATCTAATAGTAGCATTTATATACTAGAGGAAATTAGGTTTATTTAATTGGAAATTAGAAGGTAATTTATTTATAAAGAAAATTAGAAGCAGATGTATATTACACTTATTTTACATTATAACAGTTAAATAAAATATGTGGCATATTAAGCCAGTGTATTCCACCAAAATAGAAAGTAATGCAAATATTTTAGTGGCATCTATTTTACTAGAAGAATATTTTATATATATATGTGTGTGTATATATATATATTTCACATAGGTTAAAAACAATTTATTTAAAGTCTACAGTAAAGTAGTTTTCAGTGTATTCACAGTCTTATAAACTGTACCACAATATAATTTTGGGATACTTTCATTATCCCTAAAATAAGACACATCCCCATTAGCAGTCTCCTACCCTTCTGCCTCTCCCACACAACAATGCATCTTTCTGTCTCCATAAACATGCCTTTATTTTAATAGTAATAGTAATTTTATCAACATAGTAATAATGGATTTAAATGTATATATTTAATAAAAATTAAATATTTAAAAAATAATAATTGCATAGTATTTGCTTTTTTTGACTGATTTCTTTAACTTAACATGGTTTTTCAGAATTCAGCCATGTTATAGTATGTACTAGTAACTTCATAATTTCTATTGCTAAATAGTATTCACAGTTTGGTATACTGCATCTTGTTTCTTCATTATGACTTGATGGACATATGGGCTTTTTCCAACTTTTGAGTATTATGCATATGGTGCCTTTAAACACTTGTATGCAAGTTTTTTGCATTGACATATGGTTTTATTCCTTTGGATATTAGAGATGGCATTGCTGGGCTATATGGTGACTCAATGTTTTATATGATGAGGAACTCATTTCCAAATCAGCTACATGATTTTGCATGCAACCACCAATATAAGAGGATTTTAATTTCTTAACATCCTTGCCAACACTTGTAACTATCTCTCTTTTTTTATTATAACCACCATAATAAGTGTGATATGATGTCTCAATATGGTTTAGTTTGCATTTCCCTAATGACTAATAATGTTGAGCATCTTTCTATGTGCTTATTGGCCATTTGTGTATCGTATTTGAAGACATTTCTGTTCTAATTTCTGCTCATTTCTAATGGGGTTATTTGTCTTTTTATACTTGTCTTTTAGAGTTCTTTATAAATTCTGGATACAAGTTCCTTATGTGTAATTTGCAAACAATTTGTTGTATTTTATGAGTTGTTTTTTTAAGCTATTCTTTGAAGCACAAACTCTTTTAATTTTGATAAAGACAAGGTTTTCTTTTGTTTATTGTACTTTTGGTATCCTATTAAAGTAACTGATGCAGAGCGATCTGACCAGATCACTGAGGAGGAGGACAGAGAAGCCCTAGGAGGAGGTTTCCCAAGGCAAATGCTAAACAATCTAGGACAGCATTGGCTGAGAAGCTGATGCCTCCAGAGTACATGGAAATATGGGCCTGAAGATTTGAAACAGAAGCAGGGCTCTCTGGCTCTCTTCCTCAAGGATGCCTGGATCATCTTGCTGCAGCTGCCGTGTTTCCCAATGGATGGCATTTTGTATGGGAAGGAACTCTACATGCAGCCCAGGATCGGGCTGGTCTGGCAGAGGATGGCAGGGCTTTTCTCCTTTGGGTGCTCTAGAAGGGAGAAGATCTGAGGCAGAAGCCTGACATTCTTCCAGAACTGTGTAGCTTTTATACCTTATCTTGTTTTATTTGTAAACTAACCCTATAGCAATAAGATAATTAAAAAAAAACTAATGGGGGAAATTATAGTATAACTAAAATGTTTGAGTTTAGTCTTAATTGATAGGCTTAAGTGATTAATGCATGTGCAAAGCTGTTATTCCAAAATTGTGTATCTTTTGAATAAAGATTTCTTTCTTTTATCACCAAAACTTTGCCTTCGGAATTTTGCCTAAAGGGTGGCAGCAGCCAGCAGGACCCCACTTGCTGTTCTTTAACAAAACTGTTCCCAAATCCAAGGTAATAAAGATTTGCTCTTACCATGTCTTCTAAGGATTTTATAGATTTATCTCTTACATTTATGTCTGTTATCCACCTTGAATTTCCTTGGGCACTGTCACTGCTTTCTTCTTTTTTTATTTCTATGTTTTGGAGTGAAAATGGGCACTCTGCCTTTCCTAACTTTGTATTTGGAAGTACATAACTTCTTTGATTTTTCAGTATTACAGCTGAAGATCACTTTGTCTTAGGATGAATCATAACTTAAGAATTCTTATTTAAATGATATTTGCATGAGACAA
Source organism: Anoura caudifer (assembly GCA_004027475.1). NCBI lineage: Eukaryota > Metazoa > Chordata > Mammalia > Chiroptera > Phyllostomidae > Anoura > Anoura caudifer. Next base: position 120,092 of record PVKU01001484.1, on the reverse strand, counting down.
ACTTTAGACTTATGAGTTGATGCCGGAACAAGTTAAGATGTTGGGGGATGTTGGGATGGAATGACATATTTTGCATGCAAAAAGGACTTTTAGGATGTCAAAGGTGGAATGCTATAGACTAAATATGTGTGACTTCCCTAAAATTCCTAATGTTGAAATCTCATTCCTAATGTGATGGTATTCGGAAGTGGGGTCTTTGGGTAATGCTTAGGTCACGAGTAAGGAATACTCACCAATAGGATTTAGTGCCCTCATCACTGAGATCCCAGAGACACCCTTCAATCTTCTGCCATGCGAGGACACAAGAAGATAGATGGCCATCTATGAAACAGGAAGCAGGTTCTCACCAGGCACTAAACCTGCTAGTGTCTTTATTTTGGAATTCTCAGACTCCAGAACTATGAGAAACAAACTTTTGGTGTTTATAAACCTTCTAGTATTTCTGTTCATGCAGTTGAAGCAAACTAAAACAGTTACCATGAAGATTGCATTTTCTGTGTAGAGAATTTTTATGAGTTTACTGGAGCCAAACTGATGATATGACAATAAACAAGATATTGGATGCTCTGTAGTTTTGCAGTTTTTATACATTTAGCATTAAGAGGGAAACATATGAAAGATTACATGAAGGTGGGGAAAGAAAGGGTGGGAAATCTCTGTGATTGGATTACAAGATAGTTTACAAGATTATGTGCTCTCTTGAGGGTGGCTATGCCTCACAGGACTCTGAAAAAGAGAATTACTTTGGCATTTCAAAGATGTGTTAACATAGATGCACAAGAATAAATATCAACTTTTTACAAAATAAGTTCTATGTCTCTGGCATGACTACCTACTATGACCTGCCCAGTTAGTTATTTATAATCAATCATCCCATGAGGTTACTTTCAGTTGTTGAACTTGTCAGATTTATTGCAGAGCACCTTTTTATCCACCTTTTTATAAGTTTTTTCTCTCCTGATCTTGTTTGGTATTACCATGCAAATTACATTTTATACATTATCAACAAGGATTCATATGTATTGCTTTAAACAGTTGCTTAATTATTCAATAATTTTATTAAATTATAAATTTGTTATAAATTATGAGTAATTAACATTATTAAATACCTTTATTAAATAAAATTATTGCTTTATTTTTAAATTAGATGGAACACTGGACTACCAACAAAAGTATGTTTATAGTATCCATTACTATGTAATTACCTCACTGGTACTTCCGCTCTTTATTTCTTCATTTGGTTTCTAATTACTGTGGGTTCTCTGATCTTATCAGCATATTGCTATCATTTTATGAATATCTTGAAAATAGAGCTTTTCTCATTGAACTGATCACTGAGTCAAATCAAATAGCCACACCACCTTAGAGTTGGAGATCAGCCAGATTGTCACTGGTTTGAATGAAATATTGACTGGGATCTGGGGATAGAGCTTTTAATGGAGCTCTGAATGAGATTGATTCTCTCATTTGGCTGTGAGTGCTGATTTTCATGGCTACAGTGACAAAGAGCTAAGAATGCAGTGCATGGGGACTAGTTGCAAGTTAAAATGCCATAGATATAGCTATCCTATTGAGGTTTAATAGTTTCTCTTGGATGGGCACTTGTCAGTTCACTGTGTGGATTTTGGTTAATTTCCAGAGTTCTAAAATGGTTGAGTTTAGCTCTTTCATCACTAATTTTGTCATTTTTTATGGGAGAGTAGTTTACCAGAGCTTCATTTGGCCATTCTGGAAGTCAATTTTTATGTATAGATGTTTATACATTTTATTACAGAAAATATTAATATTGTCAATTTGTGATTTTTAGGAAACATTGATCCATTAATACACTACAGGTTGCAGAATTATATTCTAATTACCCAATTCCTTCCTCAGTTATGAGCTGGTATATATAATATATAGAGAGATAGAGAGATTATACACACACACACACACACACACACACATATATATATCTCCTATTATTTGCCACTTTATAAAACCCAGTTGTTTCCCTAGCACTGATCAAATGGGATCATAAGGTTTTTATTTGTTTTGTTTTGATTGCTTTCTTCTTTTTTTTTAGTACATTATGAATTCTTGAATTAAACATATTTTATGACTTTTAACCAAGTATACTTATGCTTAAATTCCTTCACCATTGGCCATTAGGGAGGCCCATTTAAGTTGGTTCTTAAAGTCTGAGTGTCTTAATCTTACTGTCTTTAATAGTTTTGATACTTTTCTTCACTGTATTTACTTTGGTGTATGCCATTTTTCCAAGGGTCTCCCTGTTCCTTTGTTTACAAAAATGATAATTAAGAGACTACAGTATGCATATTAAGATTACTCAGTGCCATCACACTGGGCATTGTGTCAAAGAAAAGAAAACTAAATCTCTATAAATTTAAGTACAAGTTTTATTTTGGTCTTACTAATGATGAATATAGCCTGGGGACATAAATTCAAGAAATCTTGGAAGAATGTTCCAACATTGAAAAAGTGAGGAGCACTTACATGGGAGAAGGAGGATAAAACTAAGAAGTCAATTGTATATTAGTTCAGGTACAGAGGCCTTCTCTAAGGGAAAGGCAAGGGGGTCTTATCAGGCAAATTACCTTACTAGTATAGGTCAGAAAATTCCAAAGAGATTGATTAAAAATTCCACTCCTGGGAGAGGCTGAAACTGCAGTTGGATTAGGCATTAAAGCTAACTATGATGTTGTAGCCTTGCAGCGAAAGTGATACCATTTGGGGTCTGTGGTTTTCTCTTTAACAATTCTTTTCAAGTATTTTAGAGATACGACATAAAATATTTCAAACACATTTTTACTCGTGTGTATGTGTGTGTACATGTTGCCAAAGAAAAATTGCAGAAGTTAAACACAGAGACTTTACTCAGAACTATTACAATAAGGCAAAGAAACTGAACACAACTCTCCTGAATAAAAAAGGCAGGAGTGTATTTAAGTGCTGGGGTGGGCTTGGGGGAAAGAACTGGAGGACATTGTCCTTAATTCTTATCACACTAGGGTGTGCAGTTAAATCGCTGTATTTCAAAGTTATTTAAAAGAGACTTTCTCTATGGTATATACTCTCAATATAACGTTAAGTTGGTTTGTTTTAGTCTATTATTTTTATTTTTGAAGATAACTTTTTTATGAAAATAGAAGCATTTATTGAAAATGGCATGAGATACAAGAAACACTGTGCATAGGGCAATGACATCTCATTTGCTTTCAAATTAGGCACCTTGGGACCTCACACAGTTCTCCCAGTGTCTTTTCCACTGTTGAAAACACTCTGCAGAATCCTTTGTTGGAATTGCCTTGTCAGCTGCCTTGTCAAATTTTCCTGAGTCTCATCACTGGTCTGAAATCTTTTTCATTTCAAAGATGATTTTAGTCGTGGGAAAAGCAAGAAGTTTCAGGGTGTCAAATTTGGGCTTTAGAGGGGCCGGGTCAACTGGGCAATTTGATATTTCATGAAAAAACTCTGCAGAAGACATGATGCATGAGTGGGTGCAGTCATGTTTAAGCTGCAGATCACCAGATGCCCATTGCTGTGGCTCTTTTCCTTGTATTTCATCTGTCAATCAATGAAGAACATGGAGGTAGTACTTCTTACTAATTGTTTGTCCTGGAGGCACATACTTGTGATGCACAACACCTTCCCAACCAAAAAAACACAGTTAACATGGTCTTGATTTTGCTGCAAATTTGCTGCATCTTCTTCAGATGTGGAGAACCAGGCTACTTCCATTAGGATGGCTGGGCCTTTCTTTCCAGATCATAGCCATAGGCCCACGATTCATCACTGCTTATAACTTTCTTAATGTAAACATATTCTCTTGGTTCCAAAATTAAAAAGTATTAAATGGTATTCAGAAAACCATATTCTGTTCCTCCATGTTGTCCTCTCCCTGTCTATACATAATATTTCTCTATATGGTTTATTGATCCTTTGGTTTCAGTATAATTAATACACACAACTATATATGTTTACATATATAAATATATATATTTATACACATTTCAAATTTTTAGCTCCCTCTCTTCCACAATCTGAATATTTCTGTCCCCTCAAAATGTACAGGTTAAAACCTACTCCCCAATGTGATGGTATTAGGAAGGGGGGCCTTTGGGAAGTGATTAGGTCATGAGAGCTGAGTGCTCAAGAATGGAATTAGTGATTTTATGAGACTCCACAGAGGTCCCTCTTGCCTTCCGCCATGTGATTACAGTGAGAAAATGGGTATCCATGAGGAATCAAGCTGTTGCCAGACAAAAAATCTGCAGGCACCCTGAATTTAGATTTCAGAACTGTGAGAAATAAATGTTTGTTGCCTATAAGTTACCCAATATATAGTCTTTTTGTTAAAGCAGCCATAGTCGATGAAGACGCTCCCGTCTCCACATTATGTTAGTTATGCACACTTTTCTCCAAATTGATCTTAAAATCAATAAATGTAGCTCACTTCATAGTAGTATATAGAGATAGAATTCATCCATTTTCTTAAGTTGAAATAGTATTTGCATAGTATTCTCTTAGGTGAATATAGTAAGTTATATTCAATCAGTTTCCTTGCTAATGATTATTTGGTCCTTTCTATGTGAGATTATTATTCTCACAATATCCTTGAGACTTTTTTCTTGAACTGTTAGAAGATGAGGTTGGGCTAAATCAATTTTCTCATTTTTGTAATATAAAGGTATTTTTCCTATAGTTTTTCTCCAAGTGTTAAAAAATGTTGCTTCACCCCTTCCCTAACTTTTACCTAGTTAATCTCTCTTTTCTTTTGTTCCTGTCAGTTCAATTTAGATTTTACTTTCAGTATTCTTCCTCAGGTCAGAGCTTTATACTTTCTGGATAAAAGGAGTTATAGTTCATTTATTTTAACAGTTCTCAGAACCCCAAACAGTTCCTACTGTGGTCCTGTTTCATCCTAGAAAACTCCCTCCCCATTTTATGTGCTCTTCTGAAATTGGCTTGCTGACATTTTTACCGAGTAGCCTATGGAACTTGGGGTTTTTCTGCACCTTTTAACAGTTGCTTTCCTATTCTTTGAAGTTTTCTTTTAATTATAAAACTAACAAAGTCATATGTTTACTATAGACATGAAATTTTTATGTAACTGGGATATTAACTTTATTGGTATGATATTTAGTAATTTATAAAATATTTCAGCTTGTTTCATCTTTATAATCCTAATGGCCCCAATTGTATATTCATATAGTTTAAGATATCTACCATCAATGTCAAAAGGAATTTGTATGTGGTAGAGCCATAATTAAACTCAGCTTCCAAGAGGAAGTCAAAAGCTCCACACCATCATGACTGATAGCTAAATCTCTGGTAGGTTGAATGTAGACAATTCTATCAATCTGATATAGTTTCCCCATGTTTTTGAGACTTAAAGGAAATAGCTCAAGAATATCCTAAACCAGCAATATTTATTTTCTCAAATTATAGCTCCAAGAAACTCAAAAAAGTACGTATGCGAGGGACAGAGCAAGTCACTATCACCACTGAGAAGAAATGATGGATTAAGTCTCCTGTCTCCTAATTTAGAATCCTATACACTAATTAAATTGAAAACATTCCCTGAAGGGAACAGTGAATTCTCTGCTGTTATACCTCACTCATTAAAACATTCTTCTTTTAGATGAAAAAAAGCCAGTTGCCTTCAGGAAAGACTGACTTTTGAATTTCAAAAAAATTTCCTTGCACTCTTTACTACCTGACATAATATAGAGAGAATAAAAATATAGAAACCTCACTGGCTCATTCATTAGTTTGCAGCAATACTGAAGTAAAAGCAATTGCACTATTTCTACGTATCCCATGGCAGGTTCTGGGCAAGATGTTTATCTAAATTTTCTAACTGTTACAGAATTGTGCATTGTTATGAGATGCTTTCATTATTCTAATATTTTGTCTATTAACCTCTGACCCTAGGTCCTTGAATTGTGAGGTAGAAGCCAACATTGTCAAATATAAATGATTTCATATAAAGTAAAAATAAGGGTTATATAACTACAGTCTGGTAAAATTTTGTGTCATGTATCTATCAACAAAACTATTATACTGGGGGACCATGTATTGGCTGACATAAAATATATTCTCTGTTGCTAACAATTATAACTGTAGTAGTCTTGATCCATTCAAGAGATAGTAGGTCAAAAGTGAAAATTTAAAAGAAAATGATGAAATTTAATAAAATAATTATAGGAAATCTATATGGTACCCTATGACTAAGGGAGAGTGTTGGAGAAAGATTAAGTTTTCTGACCTCAGTGAAAATAATAGAGTACATTTGGAGCTATAAATTGATGACAGAGAAAATACCTAAGCAAATTGTTAGGTAACATGAATAGCAAATAACAAGATGATGAGGCCATAATGGCTGGTAAAAATATTTCAAAATGGCTATGGCAATCATTGTGTATTTGAGGTCTTTTTCATACTATGCAAGTTGCTTAATATATTATCCAAAGCCTTTCATACTGCATCATTTCTCACTGTGGCTCAGCCATTTTTTCCCAATAATAAATGCTGTATGGGTAAATAAATGATGGATAATTAATGACTCAAGATAATAAATAAAGGTAAATTCAGAAAGAGAGACTCAGATATAGTACATTGACTTAATTCAAATTATTTTAGGTGAACATATAAAATATTAATCAAGAGTTAGGCTTTAGAATCATATTTTTTTAAGTTTAATCCCTAGATTTCCACTAATAGCCTTGTGGTTTGGGCAAATAGACTAAGTTCTCTATCCCTCAGGTAACTTTAAAACATGGGGACAATAACAAAATCTGTCTTGCAAGGTGTGAGGTAACCAATTTAATTAACTATAAACATATAGAACTAGGCAGAAATATAATAAACATGCAGCAAATATAACTATGATTACAACTATCAGTACCATAGGTTGACTAAGTAGAATTTGTTTAATGACTCAGAGTGTATTGATGAAAATGATGAGCTGAAGTCTTGTCACAGTAAGAAATATCTCAACTTCAAATTTTTCTTAATATCAGATATTAAAATGTAGCTGTCAAGAAAAGACAAAGTATTTTAACAGTATTACTGAGTCACATTTTTCTCTGGGTGACACTCAGAAGAAAGTAAGTCCCATAGATAGATACACCAGTGGGGAGGAAGAGGTCATATCCTATGCAAAGGAAAGCCCTGAGCCACAGACAGAGGTGGGCCATTGGAGCATGTATTCAACAAAAGCAGATTATGCTGGGAGAGCCATTGTAGTTATTGTTTGTTATGTTCAAACAAAAGACACAGCAATAGAGCACCCAGAAGTAAATTCAAATTATACTTCAGATAATGACATATGCCACAATAAAATATCACTTCACATTCATTAGGATAGCTATTGCTAAAGAAAAAAAAAAAAAGAAAGAAAATAACAAGTGTTAGCAAGGATGTGGAGACATCAGAACCCTCATGCATTGGTGGTAGGAAAATAAAGTGGTATAGTTGGTGTCAAAAACAGTATGCCATTTCCTAAAAAAAATGAACATAAAATTAGCATAAGATCCAGCAATTCCAATAAAAGATTTTGCAGTATTTTGAGCAGTGAAAGACACAATGGGAGAACTGTGTGAGGTCCCAAGGACGCTGAGGCATCATTGTCCTATATAAAATTTTTGTTGTATCTTTTTCAGTAAATGTCTCTATCTGTCACAGTACATGGCTGAATACTTTCTAGACAGACTCAGTCCCTCAGATGACTATTATTCTGAGTCAAAGACCAAAGGAGATGGTGGGTGTGAGAGAGTCAGTTACAGGAAGTTACCAGAAAAAAAAAGAATTCAAAGTTGGGGTTCAAACAGATATGTGTATACCAATGGTTATAGTCACATTATTCACAATAGCCAAAAAGTATAAAAAATAAATGTTCATAGAAAGATGAATGGATGAATGGAATATATTGCCTTTGCATGAATTCAAATCACCTACAATTCACTTTGATCTGACATTTGTCATTGCTGCCCATTGCAAAAGAAATAGGTTCTAATCAAAAGGTAAGTTTAATGTCTGTGTTAAGAACAAAGAGAGAGAGAGAGAGAGAGAGAGAGAGAACAGAGGAAAATAAGAGGTATCAATGACATCTTAATATTTCTATTTGGAAAATTTCCAGGCTTACATAAGGACCAAGAATGTGAATAACCAAAGTAGCTGTGGATTAGTCTTTTAAATGAACAGGGTTTAGGCCTTGGCTGGTATGGCTCAGTGGACTGAGCGTAGGCCTGTGAACCAAAGGGTTGCCGGTTTGATTCCCAGTCAGGAAACATGCCTGGGTTGTGAGCCAAGTCCCCAGTAGGGGGTGCACAAGAGGCAACCACACAGTGATGTTTCTCTCCTTCTCTCCCTGCTTACCCTCTGTCTAAAAATAAATAAATAAATTCTTCAAAAAAAAAATAAACAGGGTTTAGTAGAATTCCATTATTTTTTTAATATTGCTAATATTAAATTCTTGAACTGGAAAGATTCCAAGAGGTTTAGAATTTACTAAAAATCAATCATGAAAAAACTGTCAGAAGATCCATACTTGAAATATAAAGCACTTTTTTGGGTAAGCACCCTTAGTCTCTTATTAGAGAATCTACTTTGGGACCCCATGGTACTTTAAATATGTTAGAGGAGAGATTGGGATGTTTTGTGTGCAATATGATATTATGCATAAGAGAAAAGGAGTTATTAAAGACTGTGGAGGGATATTAAACATATCAAATGGAATAGCTTTTCTGAAAAATACAATAATCCTCTTTCTGGACATCAATGGACAGGAAATAAAGATGTGGAGAAGGATGAAAAATCAGACATGCTAAACTCCAAACTTCAAACACATAATAATGACCAGGAAAATGTACCAAAGTCACTGCATTCTTGATGGAGGAATCACATCAGAAAATGTCCATGAAATCTAGAAATTGACTTCTGCTTCCATGACACATTTCATGTTAAGATCCTGTGTAAAAATCTTGAATACAGTAATTTTTGGAATCCCCGGATCAGCGTCTAGTTCTCACATTGTCAGTCACCAAATTTTGTTGATTGTAGCCCACACACACTCAACATTCTCAGGTGTTCTACTTGTTGCAGGCCTTTCAGAAGAACATGGATCAATTTTAACAGATTCTTGACCACTTTTGAAGCATTTGTGCCATATTTCTATTTGTGCTGCATTCATTGCATCATCCCCAAAAGCCTTCTGAACCATCTGAATAGTTTCTGCAGAGAAATGTTCAATGCAAAATTTGATGCAGATGCATTGCTCTACTTGCTCAGTCAATTTGAATGTGACAGCCACACAGTATACATACGCACTCAGCAGTGTCTAGTACAGTGAAGTCATCTTTGTCACACATGCACATTCTAGTCCACTCTCCTTGGCTGCCAGGTTTCCTTGATGTCATGCAAACCATTCTTGTTATATTAACAATGGATAAACTTCTTCCAGATAGATTTTGTATTTACATATTACTAAATTTTTGTTGTTTTTCTCTTGTTAATTTGTCTTATGTCAATTTAATTATTAGGCCAATAACTTAGAAAGAATGCAAGTTTTTTTCTTCCCCATGTTGTTTTGTGTCTTTAACAGTATTATATGGCATAGGTAAGTAAAGTTTAATTTCCAATAGTTGCCCTGAGTAAATATACATGGAAATTCCTGGTTTTGTTTAAGTTTCCTTGTCGTTTACATCTAGAGCACTAAAAAAACACAAAAGGAGACTGACCCAGTTTTTGAGAGACTACTTTCATTTAACATAGACTTCCTCTCCTAGTTTTTAATGCTAATTACAATGACTTTTATGAAATGATTTTTTTCTTTTTAATTACAATATCAGAGATTCCATGAAATAGAGGGAGAAAGAGGTACCAGTCTCTTGTATACTACCTGATGCAAAACTTAAGCATTCAAAGCTGCAAAGAATTTTTATGAGATTATTTGAGTCAAACTGATGCCATGAAGCAAGATTTCCAATGCTCCTGAGAATAACACTTTGCCACATCTTTTATGCATTTGAAATTAAGGAGGAAATATAAGGAAGACTATATGAAGGCAGGAAAAAATCAAGGCAGAGATTAAATTACAAGACAGTTAATAAGATCATGTGTTCTCTTGAGGGTGGTTTAGTTTCAAGGGGATCTTTTTTAAAAAGACCTTTTAAAGGTGCTAACATAGATGCATAGAAACAATGGACAAGGCTTGTTTAAGTAAAAGATAAACCTTTTCTGAAGAAGTTATGTGATGGAGGTGTGACTACCCACTATGATGTTCCCAGTTAAGTATTTATGATCAGATCACACTTTGAGGTTACTTTCAGTTAGAGTTATTACAGCACCCTTTTTTTCATTCACATTGATCAGATTGGGAAAAAAATTATCATACAATCAATTTGCAAGATTAAATATCAGGTAATTCCTATGTTTTTAAACAGATGTTGGGGATTCTCTGTGTAATACAATACACAGAAGATACTAATTTTGAGTGAACTTTAACTTAATGGATTTTCTAATTTTAAGTGTAGTGTTTCTCTCTACTCTTTTAAGCTTATGCCTAGTAGTCCTTCCTGGTCTGGTAATTAATTATGTTTTGTGAGTTATCTCCTTCTGACCTTTAAGTAGAGCTGTTGCCAGTGAAAAATAAGTTCTTGCAATGTCACAAGGAAAAGAATTTCCTGAGACCCAGAGGATGGGATTTTATAGTAAACTTTATTGATAATATAAAATTAATGGGGGCTCCCCTCCTGATTTCCCCATGTCCTTTCTCTGTCTGTCTTGCCAACTGAAGAAGTCTAACTTCTTCCTCAGTAAGGTCAAGACAAAGGCAGTGTCTAGAGTTTGTGCTCTGTATTGAAGTCCAGTCCAGTCGGGCATCTGGCTAGTTTAGTGTGTATTCCCAGCTGCAATCCATGGCTGTGCTGTGGTATTCAAACTCCTGCCTGGAGACTGCCTGTGGAGTCCATGCAACAACTGGCCACATGGCTGCTAAGGCTACATTGCTATATAGAGAGAACAAGCTAGTGCGTGGGGTGAGTGTGAGTCACCCAGGTTGGGGGGCGGGGAGAGAGAGAGAGAGAGAGAGAGAGAGAGAGAGAGAGAACACACTTCTGTGTTCTCCTGAGATTATATTAGTTTGTGTTTGAGATAGACTGGGTACTTTTTCAAAATGTCCAATTAATTTCCCAGGCTTTTGTGGACTTTGGATTGGTGTACATTGCCTAGTTAGACTGAGAGGTATCTCTGGCCCATCACCTCCCCCTTTGCTTACCAACAACCTGGTCCCAGAAGGAGGAAGACGTTAGTATTAATTCCCTTGGTGGAACAAAGCTGGAATCCCCTGGAGTATGGAAAGCTGTAGCAAGCTAGCTCATGCTTTGCGTTTTATTAAGCTCAATGTTCCTTTGTTCCTTTTTTTAAAATTAATCATCTGTGAGGAATTCTGGTCAAAATGGTGACATAGGTAAACACAGCTCACTTCCTAACACAACCACTGCAAACATTACAACTAAAATATAAAACAACTATCACCCAGAACAACCAGAATATCAACCTATGTGGAAGTCCAACATATAAACAGTTTTAAAAGTCACATTCATTCGGACAGGTAAGATAGGCAGAGATGCAGAACAAGGGTCCCCTTCACACACCCCACACATGTGTGGTAGATAAAAATTGGGAGGAATACCTGGGGAGCAAGGGATCCCAGCCCCACACCAGACCAGCCAGCCTAGAGTTCCAGTGCCACTAAGACAAACCCCCAAACTTCTGAGTACAAAATCCAGTGGGGTTTGCGGTGGCAGAAGAAACTGTGAGATTCTTAGGAATCTCCTCTTAAAGGATCTGCAACAGACTTAGGGCTACTCAGACTCACTCCCTCTGGGCTCCAGCACAGGTGCAGCAGCTGGAAGGTCACCAGTGGCATATGGGGAGGAACTGAAGGGTCTGGCATCAAGGTGAGCGCTGGGGGACAGCTTTTGCCCAGATAAAATTCCAGAGGCCAGGCAATGGCCATTGTTCCTCTTTTGAGCCCTTCCCTATGCAGAGAAGCAGAGTGCTGGCACCATATCTGAGAGTCCATCAACCTGGTTCACACAGGTTGCCCCACCGTGGTGACTACCTAAGTCTCTGCCTAGTCCAAGTTATGGATGCACTTTTAAACTTTATGCCATTCTTCTAAAACAGGGAGTCAAAGAAGCTCTATGTACTATATAAGGAGGCTGACAAATTGAGGAGACAAAGAAATATGGGCCAAATGAAAGAACAGAACAACCCCCACCCCCCAAAAAAAGAACGAAATGAAACAGAGATAGCCAATCTATCAGATACAGAGATCAAAACACTGGTGATCAAGGTGCTCAAAGAACTCACTGAGTGTGGAAAAAACATAAAGGAAGAAATGAAGGTTACACTAAATGAAGTGAAGTATAATCCACAGGAATTTAACAGTGAAGGAAAGAAGCTGGGATTCAAACTGATGATTTGGAAAATAAGGGAGAAATAAACATTCAACCAGAACACGGTGAAGAAACAATCATTGAAAAAAATGAGGACAGGCTTAGGAAACTCTGGGACAACTTTAAACATTCCAACATCCAAATCATAGGGATGCCAGAAGGAGAAGAGGGAGCAAGAAATTGATAACTGATTTGAAAAAAATAGTGAAAGAAAACTTCCCTAAGTTGGTCATACAAGTCCAGGAAGCACAGAGTCCCAAACAAGTTGTACCCAAAGAGGGGTACACCAGGATACATCATAATTAAAATATCAAAGATAAAAAATAAAGAGAGAATCTTAAAAGCCACATGAGAAAAGTAGAGTTACCTACAAAGGAGTATCCAGAAGATTATCAGTTGATTTCTCAAAAAAAGAAAAAAATCTTTTCAGACAAGAAGGGACTAGCAAAAAATATTCAAAGTGAGGAAAACCAAGAACCTACAACCTAGATTACTCTATCTACAAAAGCTATCATTTAGACTGGAATTCTGATAAAGTGCTTCCTAGGCCAGATAAAGCTAGAGTTCATTATCACCAAGCCATTATTACATGAAATGTTAAAGGGAGTTATTTTAGAAAATTAAGAAAGTCCAAACTATGAACATTATAAAGGAAACAAATTCACAACTATCAACAACTGAATATATATATTATATATATATATATAAACTAATCAAACAAGAAGAACAGAGACAGAATCATAGGTACAGAGAGCATTTTTATGGTTGCCAGATAGGGGGGAGGGGGAGAACGAGGAAAGAATTCAAGGACTAGGAAATACAGAACAAGCAGGGGGATGTTAAGAACAGTATAGGAAATTGGAGCAGCCAAAGAACTTGTACACATGACCCATGGACATTAACAATGGTGTGGGATTGCTGGAGGGAATGGGTTATGCTGAGTGGGTAGGGGAGCTAAGAGTGAAAAATTGGGACAACTAGAATAGCATAATCAATAAAATACATTTTAAAATAAAAAAATACAAAATGTTAATAATTAATTAAATACCTAAGCAACAATATGTCACTCAGGATTCTCTTTTCATCTCTTAGTCTAGTCACATTGTATTTAAGTTCCTCAAAAGCATTTGGAACACTCTCTTCTGTCCTTGACCTTGGGTCATTTCAATTACACATTTGGGCTAGACCTTTATATGATATTATCCAGAAATCTTCCATATCTTCCTTCTGTTTGCTTTCTTCTCTCACTTTTCTCTTTATATTGACTAACTGACAGTGAGACTTTATAGGCCAAAAAGTAATAGAAATCATGTCCTTTGGTTAAAACCAATATCACACATCAGTGAAAAGAATAAACTTCTTTTTTAAAAAATCATGCTTAAAAATCAAGATATATAAGTCTTGATTTATACAGCAAATTTCACTCTTAGTGCACAAGCCTGCAAGTCTGGACAAATGTATAGAGTCCTCATATTATATCTTTAATCAAGATGAATAGTTCTATCACAAATATATTTCCACTGCTCTTGTTGTAAAAAGTTCCACCAGAGTTAAACAGGAAAAAAAAAAAAAAGCTCATTTAAGACAATTACAGTAGAGGTCAACACTATTGCAACAGAGAAACGATTGAACACAACTTCACCGAAACAAAAGGCAGGAGAGTGTTTAGGAGTTGGTGTGAAGTAGTGGAAAAGAACGACAGAACACTAAAGGTGAGGTAGGTCAGCATGAGTAGACCATCTCAGTTTGCTAACTGGTGCTTATCAAAGTTATTCTCCTACCCTTTTAGAAAACTGGAAATAGGAGTCCTTTCTTGATGATTACATTTCAAATGGATGGCTCTCAGATCTTTGAGAAATACATCATTTGGATTGTAAAACTGGCAAGAAGCTGGGAGAAGATTTACATCTCTAAGAGACAGAGAAAGAATTTACAACTAAAAGTTTTTTGAAGCAAATGCCCTAAGAAAAAGGAAGTCAGGGGTATACAGTCTGGAAGAAACCTTGTTAAAGTTTAATTAGGCTAAGCGGAATGTTAAAGCCTTAGTCACCCTTTTGTAATCAACCAGTTCCTTTACTCCAGGCATTTAGAAATAACTCAGGTTTTTTTGCCTTGATAGTTTTGCTGTTGCAAAAATACAATTTTTTTTGTATTTGTACATAATACAGTTATGTAGTTTATATTTGTTTGAGTCTGGTTTATTAAACTCTGTAATAACAATTTCAGATTCACCTATTGTCATGAACAAGGGAACATCCCTGAAAGGGTTAACTCATACATATTTGTGTCTTTCCACATTGCCACGTTTATGCGGGGAGACACCCAATAAGCCAATAAAGTTATACACAGGCTACACACAGAGAAGGATTAGCTTATGCAATAGAAGCCAGCAAAAGCAGCATCCAGGGTGAATGAAGCTCCAGTCACTGGCAGGGAGAGGCAGGCATTGGTCTTAACCAAGGTGGCTAGAATGGCAGCATGCATCACGAGAAGTGGGCTCCCAGCGTGACCCATGGCACAACCAAGCTCCAGCACTGAGTGATTGGAGCTCTGAGTTCTAATAGCCCACAAGGGTCAGAGTTTGCACCGATACTGATGTCCAGATGGGGTCCTTATTCTTCTGTTGAGACTTGTGGTTTTGGGTGTTCTGGGCCCTCTTAAAGGCATTCCTGTTATGTCCCATTACCTCAGCCTTGAAATAGCACTTGACTGCTTGGGGTGCATCAAGGCTGACAGTGACTCCATACTGGATCTGCTCCGCTCTTGCTGTACATATCTGTCTTCCTGGGTCTATCAGTAGTTCATTCTTTTTTATTCTTGGATAGAAATCCATTGCACAGGTTAAATGCACTATATTTTCCTATTGCCCAGTTGAGAGACATTTGAATTCTCTTCAGAGGTAAACAGTTATAAATAAAGCTGTTTTTAAAAATCACGTATACACTTTCATAAGAACATACATTTTCATTTTAATTGGGCAAGTATCTAGTAGTGGTATTGTTGAATCATGTAAGTCTATGTTTAAGAGACAATAAACTGTTTTCCAAAATATATTTTGTATTTCTACCATCGATATATCAGAGCTCCAGTTGCCATACAATCTTGGTAGAACTTAGTTTTGTCAGCTTTTCAGAATATTGATTTAATTAGTTAATTTATTTTAGTCACTTTAATAACTCTGTGGTAATGATACATTTGGTATAAGCATGCAATTCTCCAATGATTAATGATGTTCAGCATAGTTTCATTTGTTTAAAAACCATCTGTGTATCTTCTTTGTGAAATGTCTCTTGAAGTCTTTTGTCAATTTGTTTATTGGGTTGTTTGTTTTCTTACTACAGATCTTTTTTGAGAATTCTTTATAAAATCTAAAAATGTTCTTTTTCTGATATGTGATTTGCAAATATTTTCTCTTTGGGTAATGATAACATTTAAGATCTATCCTCTGAACAACTTTCAATATGTAATATAACATTGTCAGTTACAGTCACCATGCTCTACATTAGATTTATGGAATTTATTCATCCAACAGCTGACATTTGTACTCTTTGGCCAACATCTCCCCATTGCCTTGACCCCTCAACCTCTGGCAACCACCACTGAACTATCTATTTTAATGGCTTTTTAGATAGCGTATAAGTGAGGTTGTATAATATACATCTTTCTGTCTGATTTATCTCACTTAGCATAACACCCTTAAGGTCTAGTCATGTTGTTGCAAGAATCAAGATTTCCCCCCTTTTTATGGTTGAATAATATTCCACTGTGTGTATATGTGTGTGATGAAATGTTACCCATTCATGTGTTGATGAAAATTTTTGTTTTCATGCCTTGAATGTTATGAGCAATGCTGCAGTGAAAACAGGTGCAAATATCTCTTCCAGAGAGTATTTAACTTCCTTTGGAAATATAAGCAGAAGTGGGATTGCTGGATCATATACTAGTTCTATTTTTAATTTTTTTGAGAATCCTCTGTACTGGTTTCCATAGTAGTTGTACCAATTTATATTCCCACTAACAGAGTACAAGGGTTCTCTTTTCTCTACAGTATCATCAGCAGTGGTGTTTCTTGTCTTTCTCATGAAAGTTATCTGGGCATGTGAGAGGTGATATCTCATTGTGATTTTGACTTGGATTTCCCTGATCATTAGTCATGTTGAACATCTCTTCATATACCTGTTGGCCATTTGTATGTCTTATTTTAAAAAAAAATGTTTGCTTAAGTCCTTTGCCCATTTTTTTAATAAGATTGTCGCTTTGTTTTATTTTGTTTGCTATTAAGTTGTATAAGTTCCTTATATATTTTGGATTTTGAACCCCTTATCATGTAAATGGCTTGTCAGTTTTTTCTTCTGTTCATTAGATTGCCTTTTTATTGTATTGATTATTTTTGTGTGTGTACTGAAGATTTTTCATTTGATGCAATACCATTTGTTTATTTTTGCTTCATTGTTTGTGCTTTTGAAGTCATATCCAAAAAATTATTGCCTACACCAATATCAAGGAGGTTTTTTTCGTATGTTTACTTCTAGTAGTTTTGTAACTTTGCATCTTACAGAAGTTCTTAATCCATTTGAGTTAATTTTTCTGAGTGATGTAAGATAGTAGTCCAATTTCATTATTTTGAATGTGAATATCTAGTTTTCCAACCCCATTTTTTGGAGAGGAATGAGCCTTTAAAACAGGTAGTGAAACTCTTCCTACGTTGTTCTTCCTTTTCAAAGTGTATTGGATATTTCAGTTCTCTCATGTTCTGTATAAATTTTAGGGTCAGCTTAGGCATATATCTACAGAATTCCCACTAGTATACTAACAAAAATTTTGTTGAATATAAAGATTTGTTTGAGTAAAACTGGCATGCAAATAATATTGAATTTTCCAACCCATAATTATAGTATATTTATTAGTTTGTTAGGGCTGCCTTACACTAGGACCACAGCCTGGGTGGCTTAAGCAACAACATTTATTTTCTCACAGTTATGGAGTCTAGACTCTTAGATCAAGGCATCAACAGCATTGGTTTCTTGTGAGGCCCTTCTCTCTTGTTCTTGTAGATGGCTATCTTTTCCCTGCATCATCACATGATCTTGCTTCTGCTTGTGTCTGTGCCCTAAACTCCTTTTGTTTTGAAAGATTTATTTATTCATTTATTTTTAGACAAAGGGGGAAGGTGGGAGTTAGAGAGAGAGAAACATCAATGTGCGGTTGCCTCTCACATGTCCCCTACCAGGGACCTGGCCCACAACCAGACATGTGCCCTGACTGGGAATTGAACCAGCAACCCTTCGGTTCACAGGCCAGCACTCAATCCACTGAGCCACACCAGCCAGGGCTAATGTTGTCTTCTTATAAAGGACACCATTATATTGTATTAGAACCCAACTTAAAGACCTCATTTTAACTAATTTACTTTGAAGACCCCT
This sequence comes from Anoura caudifer, assembly GCA_004027475.1. Classification (NCBI taxonomy): domain Eukaryota; kingdom Metazoa; phylum Chordata; class Mammalia; order Chiroptera; family Phyllostomidae; genus Anoura; species Anoura caudifer. Next base: position 102,202 of record PVKU01001484.1, on the reverse strand, counting down.
CCAAATATAGTCACATTCTGAGGTCCTGGGGGTTAGGACTTCAACATATAAATTTTGGAAGGAACACAATTCAATCAGTATAATTCTTATCTATTTAGGTTTTTGATTACTTTTCCTACTGCTTATAGTTTTAAAATGGAGATATTTTAGATATTCTTATATTTTCCATATTTCTGAAATGATCAATTTGATTATGCATATTGTTCACCATTTTCCATCTTTAACATATTAGCAATTAATCATAGTTATTCCTTTCTGGTAGTTCCAATATCCAGCTCATTCTGTGTCTGGTTCTGTTGAGTTCTTTCATGGTTAACACTTTGTTTTATCTTTTTGATTTTTCTACCTTACATCACTGTTCTTGTTACTAAAAGACTGTGACTGTGTAGGACAGTAGAAAATGAGGTGTGTGCTTTTTTTTTTTTTTAATAAATAGAAATGGGCAGGTCTATCTTTCTGCTAGACCTTTTGGGTGGAATGTTTAGACCACATACAAAATATTTGATCTGATATTTGTTTGTGAGTATGTTTATCCTCAGTACATCATATACTTTGGATTCCTCTATTGCTAACCTGTGTTTATGGCAGGGGCTGGCCTAACTCAGGATTTTTCTCAGTGTCTGTACAGCCTCAGCTCTGGTGCTTGTTTTCTGCCTCACAAAGGATCCTTGATCACGTTCTCCTTTTCTTCCAACAGTTGACTGCTCTGGCTTGTTGGTCAACACTTGTTAGCCTGGTGGGAGATTAGTGAGGTGTTCTCTGTTGTTCTGACTATGCCTGTTAGGGACACGCTGTGTCCCTGGATATTAAAATCAGGGCTTTCTCAGTGATCTTGCCTTGATATCACCAGTAGCTCTGGAGCATAGCATAGTATTTATTTTTCTACTCAATCAGAGATAATTTTTTCTTGCCCTGTCTTCCTGCTGTAATTGGATACCCACCATTGTCTTCAAAGTATTATAGCATTTTTTTTTACTTTCTCCATAATTCCAAGACATTTGTTCTCTTACAGAGGTGGAGAAAAGAATCAGGTAGGACTTGTGCTTTTCCTAAGGAAACTACTTTTCTCTTCCCCTGTCAACATTAAGGGGACACATTTCTTGTTCTACTGTCATCCTCCAAAAAATTTATGAGGTACATGGAGGAAAGTCTGAGAGTAGCTGCAAAATCCCAATGTGTGTGTAACTTCAGGGTTCCACATACTCTCAATATTTCACACTCATCTTCCAGTTGGCTGAACTTATCTTACCAGTGCCTGGTGGCATCTGTCATATTTATTTAACTAATGTGAAGATGGCCCTCTTTGCTTACATTTGGGTTAGTCGACTGCCTTTCAGTAATCTGATAGATTAAAGTGAATTAATGTTATTTGCAAATTGCTCAGGGAGTTTGCATTTTTTACTGGTGTAAATCTGGGAGTGATGTTCTGTCCAGGTTTCTACATTGTGAGCAGAATCTGGAGTCTCAAGATGAACATTTTTTGAGTCAAACTCTTCAAGGTGACATCATTATAGCAGTAGCTATTTATTTTAAGGGAGACTATTTAATTTCCTGTCTCAGTTTTTTCAACAAGCAGAGAAAATTTATGTAAGAACTACAGTCAGAAGTTATATTTATATGCTTAAAATGGAGAGGTAGGTAAACTTTGTGCTTATCTTCTCCCATGACCATTTCAAAATTACAACTAAATAATAAAACAACCTAAAGACTAGCTGAGCAGAATTCTTATAACTGAGGGTACAAATAAAAAGTTACAATGAGACTGATAGGAGGGTGGGGATGCAGAATAGGCAAGTCCCACCATGTGGTGTGGTGATTAGGAATCCTAGGAATCACAAGAGATATTCTAACTGAGAAGGTTCCCTCTGAGAAGGGAGGGGTCCCAGCCCCACACTGTTCTCCCTATCTCAGAGCATCAGTGCTGGGAATAGGAGTCCCCATAACATTCAGCTGTGAAAACTAGTGAGGATTTTGTCCCAGGAAGACAAATGACTGCATAAGACCAAGGTGATGCAAGTTTTAAGGGACTCATGCACAGACACTCGCTCACAAACTTACTCCCTCTAAATTCATGTGAAGGGACAGCAGCTCAAAATCACAAGGGATAAAAAGGGAAGTACAAAATTGACTAACTTCAAGGCAAGAGCTAGAGGGGAAGGGTTGGGGCAACTCTTTTTAGGGAGGAAAGCACTGGCTGATACCATTGTCATTTTGTTGAGGCCTCTCTCCCCCACCTAGCTAATTTGACACCAGAGGATACCAGATCTGTGCTCTCCATTAACTTAACACTATTTGCTGTGCTCTGATGATCCCCTAAGATCTCAGCCCACCCAACTTGCCCACCCAGCCCAGACCTCCACATGGCTCCTTCACAAAATCAACTCAACTAGGCTCATGCTGCAGACTTTTGCATAATGTCTTAATGGTCTATACTCCCTACACAGGCATCAGGCAACCTCTGCATGCTTTGTTGTTCTTGCTAACCAGCCTCAAGACCAGTGTAAGTGGTGATTGTTCTTAACTTGTATTGTAAGAAAAAGACATAATTTGGCTGAATGCATTAAGAAAAAATACCTGTACAGATGCTGCTTACAGAGGCATACTTCAGATCAAAAGACTCATGAAAAGCATAAATAAGGGGATACAAAAAGATATTTTGTGCTAATCAAAATAAAAAAAATAAGCTAGGTAGCAATACTTAGACAACATAGACTTTAAAGCAAAAGCTGTAGCAAGAGACAGTGACATTTCATGATGATAAAGGGATCAATTCAACAACATGATGTAACTCTTGTAAACGCAATGACCCCAAATTTATGGCACATGGCAAAAGTGGTTCTAACGGAATTTTATAGCTATAAAGGCCCACCTCAAGAAAAAAGAAAAATCTCAAATAAATAATCTAATTATACATCTAAAAGAACTGGATAAGAAAAACAAGAAAACACAAAATGATTAGAAGAAAGGACATAATAAATATCAGAGTGAATATAAATGAAATAGAGGCTAAAAATCAATTGAAAGGGTCAATGAAACCAAGATCTGTTTCCTTGAAAAAGTAAACAAATTTGATAAACCTTTAGCCAGACTCCTTAAGAATAACAAACAGAGGGACCAAATAAATATAATCAGCAATAAAATAGGAAAAAGAGCAATGGACACCAGAGAAATACAAAGAATTCTAAGGCAATACTACAAACAATTATATGCCAACAAATTGGACAACCTGGAAAAATGAATAAATTCCAAGTAACATAAAATCTTCCAAGTGTGCATCAGGAAGAAACAAAAGATCTGAGCAGACCGATAACTGCCTACAAGATCAAGACAGTAATAAAAAAATAGAACAACTGTAATAACATAATCAATACAATATTCTTAAAAATGAAATAAAATACTAACTTATACAAAAAAAACAACTCCCAACAAACAAAAAATCTGGACCAAATGGGTTCATGGATGGATTTAACCAAATATTCCAAGAATAATTAATACACATCCTTTCAAAAAACTTCAATAAATTAAAGAGAAGGGAAGGCTACTGAACTCATTTTACTAGGCTAGCAGTACCATGACCAAAAACAGACAAAACCCTACAAAAAAAGAAAAGTTTGGCCCAATATTCCTGATGAACACAGATGGAAAAAACCCTCAATAAAATATTTTCAAACTAAATCCAGTAATATATAAAAAATATACACTATAATCATATGGGATATATTCCCAGGATGCAAGGTTGTTTCAGTATCTGCAAATAAATTAATATGACATACCATGATAAACAAAGTGAAGGATAAGATTATATGCTTGTATAAATGGATCCAGAACAAGTATTTGACAAAATGGAATATCCACTTACAACAAAATTTTCATCAAAGTGGGAATGGTGGGAACATAATCTCAACTAAATAAGACAATATATGATAAACTTAGAGATAACATCTTACTCAACAGTGAAAAGCTAAAGACTTTTTCTTTAAGATCAGGAGCAAGACAAAGACATCCACTTTCACCATGTTTATTCAGTGCAGTATTGGAAGTCCTAGCCCCAGTAATCAGACAGTATTAAAAAAAAAGAAAGAAAGAAAAAGCAGCATCTAATTTAAAAAGCAAAAAGTAAAACTGTCATTATTTGCAGATTACATAATATTATATACAGAGAATCCAAAAGATTCCATGAAAAATCTCTTACAGCTAATAAGTGAATCCATAAAATAGTGGGATACATAATTAATATTCAGACATCAGTTGTATATACAACAATAATGAACTATCAGAAAACATCAAGAAAAAAATTCCATTTAAAACTGATAAATTACCTTGAAATAAATTTAAAATAAAAGAAATATACCAATGACATTATTTCACAGAACTAGACAAATAATCCTTAAATTTACATGGGACAACAGAAGACACTGATTATCTGAAGCAACCTTGAGAAAGTAGATCCAAAATTGGATGTGTTATATCACCTAATACCAAATTGTATATTACAGGACTATTTAATCAAGAAAACATGGTACTGAGATAAAAGCAGACATAGATTAATGGAATGGAACAGAGAGATCTGAAATAAACTCATGCCTACAGGGTTAATTACCCTATGACAAATGAGGCAAATTTAGACAATAGGGTAAAGACAGTCTCTTCAACAAATTGTGTTAGGAAAGCAGGACAATGCATTAAAAATAATGAAATTGAATCATTTCTTATGCTATATACAAAAATAAGCTCAAAATGAATTAAAAATTAAATGTTTAACCCAAGCCATAAAAATCATAGAAGAAATAGGCAGCGAACTCTTTGACATGACTTAATAATACCTTTTAGGATATGTCTCCTTGGGCACAGGAAACAGAAGAAAAAATAAACAAATGGGACTACATCAAACTAAAGAGTTTTTGCACAGCACAGGAAACCATCAACAAAGCAAAACAAAGCAAACCTATTGAATAGAAGAAAATATTTGCCAAAGATACATTTGATATGGTGTAAATATCTAAAATATATAAAGAACTCATATAACAGTAATCAAAAAATTCCCAGCATATGAAAGCCCTAGACTAGATAGCTTCACAGGTGAAATTTAGTAAACATTCAAAGAACTAACACCTTTCCTTTTCAAACTATTCAAGAAAAGTAAAGAAGAGGGAATACTCCCAACTCTTTTTACAAGGACAATATTATGATCCTGATTTCACAACCAGGTAAAGATACAATAAAGAAACAAAATCACAGGCCAATATCTCTGATGAACATAGATACTAAAATCATCAACAATATATTGGCAATCGGGATACAAGAATACATTGAAAAAATCATATATTACAATTAAGTGGGATTTATCCCAGGGATGCAAGGATGATATAACATTCACAAACCAATTAAAGTAATACATCAATAAACAAAATGAAACACAAAAACCCTGTGATCATATCAATAGATGCTGAAAAGGCATTTGATAATGTACAGCACCCATTATGATAAAAACACTCAGCAAAGTGGGAATAGAGGGAGCATATCTCAACAAAATAAAAGCTGCATATATTAAACCTACATAGTCATGTTCAATGGGCAAAAATTAAAAGTGTTTCATTTAAGATCAGGAACAAGACAAAGGTATCTGCTTTTACTACTTTTATTCAATATATTACTAGAAGTTCTATCCATAGTGATTAGACAAGAAAAATAAATAAAAGGCATCCACATTGAAAGGAAAAAGCAAAACTGTCATTACTCACTGATGACCTGATAGTGTACATAGAAAACCCTATAGTCTACTGAAAAATTACTCTACTAATAAGTGAATTTAGCAAATTAGTGGGATGCAAGTCAATATTCAGAAATTGATGGCATTCTTGTACACCAACAATGCATTACAGAAAGTGAAACTAAGAACAAAATTCTATTCATGATAGCAACAAGAAAAATAAATAGCTAGGAATAAATTTAAGGAAGGATGCAAGAGATATGTACTCATAAAACTATAGAACACTGAAGAAAAAATTTGAGGATGATACATATAAATGGAAGTATATACCATGTTTATGGATTGGAAGAATTAACACCATTAAAATTTCCATACTACCCAAAACAATCTATAGATTCAATGTGATCCCTATTAAAACACCAATGGCATATTTCACACATCTAGAACAAATATTCCAAAAAATTATATGGAACTATAAATGACATCTCATAGCCTCAGCAATCCTGAGAGAGGAACAAAGTTGGAGGGATCATGACCTGATATTAAACTATACTACAAAACCAAATAATCAAGACAGTCTGGTACTGGCATAAGAACAGACACACAGATCAATGGAACAGAATAGAGAGCACAGGAATAAACACATGTTTCTATGGTCAATTAATATTCAACATTCATGGAGCAAGATCATATAATGGAGTAAAAAAGAGTCTCTTCAATAAATGATTTTGGGAGAAGTGGGCTTGTACATGCAAAAAAAAAATGAAATTAAACCACCACCATATGCTATCTGCCAGAATAAACTCAAAATGCATAAAGGACTTAAATATAAGTCATGATACCATAAAATTCCTAGAGGAAAATATAGGCAGGAAAATTTCAAACATCCCATGTAGCGATATGTTTGCCATATATCTACCAAGGAAAAAAAATAAAGGAAAAAATAAAAAAAATGGGATTACAACAAATTTTAAAGTTTCTGCACAGGTAAAGAAATAATCATCAAAATGAAAAGGGTAACCCCATACTAACCATAACAGCATACAGTCAGTATGGGATTACATATTTGCCAATTATATATCAGATAAGGGGTTAACTCCATAATATATAAAGAATTCATAAGACTCAACACCAGGAAGACAAACAACCCAATTAAAAAATGAGCAAAGGGTCTGGACACACAATTCTCCATGGAGTAGAGACAATTGGCCCATAGACTGTGAAAAAATGCTCAACATCACTCTCAAATAGTAACAGTATAACTTGCAACAATAATCTTGAATCTCCAGCTGTGTAAGGGCCAGAAATTTAGCTGAATCATCTGTTACTGCAAAGGGCTAGACTGTGGTATGGGATCAATAATAAGATGTGTATAGTCCAATCTGAGACCTACTCAAGAACTAAAAGAATACTAAAATTATGAAATGTATCACTTTTAAATATGAATTGATATAATATTTAATTTTATTAAATGCATTTCCAATATAAAATTATGTCTTACAAAATAAAAATATGCTACAATGTGTATTAAAGCAAGAAAACATCTTTGTACCGATCACTGGGACATTAAAAGCAATACAATGATTTCACATACATATTATGTATTTTAATAAATTTCTAGGTCATATCTGTCCTTAATAATAGTGAATGTAAAGGAGAGAATTGAGCATTTCTTTTAAGCTTTTGGTAACATTGATTAAAGTCAATCATGTAAACTAAAGCAATAAAAAACTGCCCAATAAGTATCAAATTCAGTTTAACACGTGCTAGGCTGCTTGGCTCAAATAGATGTCCAGTGCACATTTGCATGATATATACTAGCTTGAAGCCATATTATTTAACCATTCAAATAGGCTCTAGATTTTTGTTTCTTGTGTATTTTCTTAAACTTATAAATACAGAAAATGAGCTGTTACTGGGGGAATGTCAGGCTATAGAAATTCCATTGTAATTTTTTAAATTATTGTTAATTTGATTAGTGCCAAACTCTAATTTATATTATGAAAATTCTTGATTTCTAATAAAAAGAAAAAAACCGAAAATACATAAACACTGATATATATGACTGATAAGAAAAACTGAAAATACATAAACACTGATTTTTGATATATGATTCAGTAAACTTTTAAAAAAATATTTCTTTATTTTATTTTTATTTTTTAAATCTTTTTTTTATTTAACTTATTTATCTTTAGAGGAGAAGGGAAGGAGAGAGGGAGAGAAATATCAATGTGTGGTTGCCTCTCATGCATCCCCTGCCGGGAACTGGCCCGCAACTCAGGCATGTGCCCTGACTGGGAATCAAACCACTATCCTTTGGTTCGCAGGCCCGTGCTCAATCCACTGAGCTACACCAGCCAGGGCTCTTTATTGTATTTTTAGAGAGAAGGGAGGGGAAGGGGAAAGAGGGGGAGAGAAACACCAATGCGTGTTTGCATCTCACGCATCCCCTACTGGGTTCCTGACCCACAACCCAGGCATATGCTATGACTGGGAATTGAACCGGTGACCCTTTGATTTGCAGCCTACACTCAATCCACTGAGCCACACCAGACAGGGCTGATTTAACAAACTGTTTAAAAATGTATGTTTACTCAATTTGGGGACAGACAAAACACAACAAAATTAATTCTTTCTCCAACTGAAAATTTCTTTAACTCCTGATTGCAATTTATCAAAGTAAACATTCAACTCTTCTGGTCCTAAGCATTTTTATAGTTTTTTTCCCTATTTTTGCCACTACTAATCAAAATGAAAACTTTAGGTCTATGTTTTGGTTACTAGTTACTTGCTGCAGTTTACATTCTATGACAATTTTTTTATTAAAATTAAATTCAAACTATGCATATAAAATGAATAGGGCCAGATTTTCTTTAACAGCTCTTTGTATTTTTATTTCCTTTATTTTAATATTTTTCCTTTGCAATCAAATCTCACAGAATTTGGCAAGAGCTAAAAGCTCTTATTTTATTTTAATAAAAGCATTTATTAAAATGCTCTGGGTACAGATTAATTTACTTTGCAAATATTTATTGTTGTTACACCTGACTTGAAAAGGGAGCTGCAGGCACTTTGATAAATGAATAGGGAGGTTGTTTGGCTTCTCTACACCTTCTGGAATTATTTTTATCCCTTACTGAAATGATATCTTGCATTTTGTCTTGTAATGTGTCCCTAGGAAAGTTGCAACTGATATTCCCAAGAATTCTATCGCTGCATCAACAGCCCAATTTCCCTTTGCTTTCTGTCAGTGGGGTACATCATCGGGAAAAAAAAAAAAGAGTATGTAACTCTCTGATTTTGTGTGTGTGTGTGTGTTGGGGCTTTTGGTTACAAATTACAAGTGAAAATACATGAGGTTGAGCCGTGAACACTCAGGAGAAGGGGTCTTTTCTGTGATCAATAGGATACCATCACGGGATAGTCCTTTTGTAGGTATTATGATTCTAGCCACTTGTTATTGGGGTACACCATTTATCACAGCATTTCCTTAGCTGTGTGTGACTCCGACAATTACATGGACCTGTTTTTCTGTAAAGATACTGCTTTTACAGTCAAAGCTCTCTCTTTTTGTAAGTATAAATAAATAGATTTAGTTCAGCTCAAATCATACTTGAAAAATACAATTGCAGTGGATTACATGTGCCACTGTTATATCGGGTGAAACAATTACTCGATGAAGCTTTCTATGGGATAACACAGAGCTAAGTTCAAGGTAAAAATGTTCATTGACTGTGTGAGGTTGTGAATTTTTTTAAAAGATCCACCAAATCCACTGTTCAGCTTCAATATCAAGGGAAATGTTATCCAACAACTGACTGCTTCTCTCCATTAGAAATTCTACCACATTATTTTATTCTTTTATGTAACAGATATTTATTGATTGTATTAAAATGCTATTTTTTGCTCTTATATTTAAACAACTGGCTCAATACAACCAATAAACACCAGAGATGAAGAGCACATAATATTTTAAAAGTTCATATAAAAATTTGCATAGTGGACATCCTTGTTCATATTTTATGTTTTTATAAATGATACGAAAAATTTTCCTCAGGGTTCAATCGAGGGTTTAAAGTTATTACATGTGTTATTATGGCTCAAAATCTCTATCATGGGATAAGTCATATAAAAGGATGAAACTGACATCCCTTGCTCTCTAGCTTAAGACCAACCCCATTTCCTCTCAGCTGAAGTGAACAGTAAATATTTCCACAACGGTTTGTTTCTGAGCTGCTGGTAAAACCTCAAGGTGTCATCTAATTATCGAGTGTCAGAAACTTTGAATTATCGAGAAGCATCACCTTCAATACAATGTGACAATGGTTGTGGGAGAAGCTGCTAGTTTTCACTCAGTATCTGTCAACCCGCTTCTCTGCGGAAAATAGAAATTGTAGCTTGGCACACAGCAGTGGACTGGAAGACTGCATTCTTCAGCCTTCTTTGCAGCTAAGTATGGTCATGTAAACTGCTGGCCGATGGAATATAAGAGGTCCTGGTGAGTAGAAATTTCAGGTTTTATTCCTAAGAGAACAGCCCCACCAGCCTTCACCTTCTCCCTCCCTTTCTTTGAGAGTGCATGGTATGACAAAGAGCAGCCTTGGACCACAAAAGGGGGCTGTGCCTTAGAGAGGGCAGAGCCACAACCCCCCTGCACTTGCATTTATAACAAGACAATGTTAGCCTGTTATTCTTGTATAGATTACTGTCACATCATTGCATTAGAGAAAAGTCAACTTGCTTCTTATCTGAGCCACGTTTACCTCAGATCACGGTTATAATAGAATGCATGCAATATCTTAAAAATAAAAACTACTGAGGCTTATTTTTAAAGTCAAGTAATCATCTATTTATTATACTTTATTTCATTAGCCAGTGTTCTAAACTGTACATAAATAAACAGGGACATAGAACAAATCACATAACATTAAATTTAATGGAGTTTTAAATACATGCATCTATCCTTTCAATAAAAATAACTGCTACTGCAAACAAGAAGACTTTATGTCTGAGAAGCTGAGAACACTATTGCAACTTTAAAATCCAGATGAAGAAAAGTTTACTGTCTTCAGAGTTTTATAAAATCCTTTCCCAGGTGAAACGTTTTTTCAGTTTCCTAAGGTGTAGCTATATTCTATATTTAAGAAAAAATTAGAGACATATGTTGACACCATCTTCTATGAACTCCACATGTAAATGAACCCCAACCGTTCATATATTTTGTCTCACCAATCTGTATTTAGAACTTGTAATTGTGTCAGAGACTTGGCTTTGGTCTGACTCAAAACTGTAAAGATTTTGTCTGATCAAGTCTTTGATCAAAGAAGAGTTCTTTGTTGCTGTTTTTTTTCTCTCTTTTAATCTTTTAAGTATGGTTATAAGTTTTAGCAGAGTCAATAGAACTTTTAAAAATACTAATTTTCAAAATGTTTTTAAACTTTCTGAAAGTAATGGTATTATTCCAGTTTAGTGAGCATGATTCTATTCTCCTGTGGTTGCCACCAGTGACAAAACTGTGTGATGTGCCTTATTGATCTCAATCTCATCTTCAGTTATTTGGACATGTCAGCAATTTATAACCTCTGGTTTTCTTTCTTTTCCTAATCAATACTTCCAAATACACACACACACACACACACACACACTTTATCTCACCCTGCTTTATATAGTATGTGTATGTGGGTATGCAATTTCAACTGTGAGAATCTGGATGCTATATACTGTTTTGTTTTGTTTTTTTTGTCTTTTTTTCCATGCCCTGGTTCTATAGTGATAGACAGAGAAAATTCCAGTAAACATTTATTAAATTTAATTACAATTAGATTGGCAAGACTTCAGTAAAAAAACGCCCCAGTATTTTGACTGAATTTTGGAGCAATGTTTAAGCAGATGAATTCATTTATGTACCGAAATGCACTCTTTCAGACACTAAATTCCTAAAGGTCAATTCATTCATATATGAAGATGCCATCATCTAGGATCACTTTGTTGAATTAATTATCTTTAAAATATATTATTCAGATGCAGATAAATGCCAAGTATGGTAAATAGTGTGCCCTTAAGGAAAGTGAAAGTTACTTTATATGATAACTAATTATTTTGAGTCATGTCTAATTTAAAAGTATTTACCATAAAATGCTCTTATATTACATACTCTGACATAGATTAAGGAGCATTGTCATAGCTAAATTCATTAATAAATTTCACCCCTGGCTGGTGTGGCTCAGTGGATTGAGCACTGGCCTATGAACCAAAGGGTTGCTGGTTTGATTCCCAGTCAGGGCACATGCTTGGTTTGCGGGCCAGGTCCCCATTGGGGGGTGCATAAGAAGCAACCGCACATTGATGTTTCCCTCTCTCTTTCTCTCTCCCTTCCCTGCTCTTTAAAAATAAGTAAATGAAATATTTAAAAAAATTCAAATTACCTTTCTTTTCATAATTATCCACAATATTATTTTATCCACATAGAATTTATGATTTAGAGGAAACAATGAGATTCACTCTTCTAATTATATTAATGAGAAAATTAAGACTTAGAAAGTGTTACTGATTGTCCAAAGGTGAATATATACATGAACAACAGCCAACAATGTTTAAAAATTGCTTATCATTAATTGAGCATGTACTATATTCGAGGTACCATGTTAGATACACTAGGGGGAGGGTTTACTATTGTAGCATTAAGCTATTAAGTTATTAAGCAAGGGCTCTGGAGCAAAATTGCTTGCCTTAATCCTGGCTCTTGCATCTAATAACTGTGATATTGGGCAAGCAACTTTCCACTTTATGTCTCAGTTTCCTTCCCTGTAAAATCATGTATATATTAGTATTTCACTCACAGAGACATTTAGGGGATTAAATAAGTGAATATACCTGATACACTTAGAATAATGTACTCAAAATTTAGTGAGTTAGAAACATCTAGAGGAAATTTGTAAAATGATGAGGTGTTATTGTAAAAGGGATCTTGTAATAGAATAGATTGGGAAATCATCTCTCATATTGTTGAGTGTAAATCACTTTGGATTTAAGATAATTTATAAAGTAGTCTCAGTTTTTCATCCAGTTTAACTGCTTCCCTTTCCTCAATAAACCTCCTTCAGTCACTTATTTAGCTCAAGCTCATTTCTATCTCATAGAATTTTCTGCCAGGTGAGGCTGAATAATGGCCCTCAAATTCTGCAGATTTGACTTATACTCCCTGGAACCTCTAAATGTTATATGGGAAAAAATGGATCTTTACAGATGTGATTGAGGATGCTGAGATGAGGAGGTTTTTCTGAATTATCCAGGTGGGCCCTAAATGCAATCACAGGTGCCCTTATAAGAGAAGGGCAGAGGGAGATTGAACACAAACAGAAGAGAAGGCAATGCGGCCATGGAGACAGAGATTGTAGTGACTCGGCCACAAACCAAGAATGACAGCAGCACCAAAGCTGCAAGAGGCAAGGACTGGAAGACAATTCATTAGTAAGAAGGGAAGGCAGCTCTGCACCCTTTGGTCCAGCAATACTAATTTCAGACTTCCAGCCACTGGTAAGATGAGAGAATAAATCTCTGGTATTTCAAGTCATCTGGTTAGTGATAATTTGTTACAGCAGCCATAAGCACCAAAATGGCAACCCTTTTTCGTGGGGTTTGAATGCCATAGTCCCGCTCGAATCCAAATTCTCAATATGGCAATATTTGCATTGTATCAAAAATGCAAAACAGGTAATGCATATGCAAGAGAACACAGAATTGGATGGGCACCCAGTCTGTTTTGATTGCCAACACATAGCTGGCATTTAGGAGATTGTCTGAAGCTGTGGCCACATAATATTATTTGTAAGTAAACTATAGGCTTTATCCCAATTGGCTCTTTTGTGTACAAAGACATGGCTGGAGACAAGAGGATCGGTTTGCATACAGCCCCATACACATGCTCTCACTGGTTTACCCGCAGTGGAATCAGTCATCCTGACTACTTTGAAGCTTCAGTTTCTAAGATAAATAGAGGGAAGGAAATTAAATGTGGATGTTTGTGAAGTATAATGACTCCAGACAAAGGAAGCTAACACCATGTTAAAGGGGGAAGAACCCTACTAATTAATCAGATCTTTGAGATAGAAGAATAGAGCCCTTTGAATAAATTTAATGGTCCAAACAGGTTGATCGATCAGAGAGAAGGAAAAAAAAACTGATTTGCCTGATTAACAACATTTTGACAAGACATAGAAATTTGGTCTCTAGATATTATACAGCAAACTTACTTGACAGCTGTTCTTCAAATCTTAGCCACAGAGCAAATGTACATGTATGCGCACATGCATACACACACCTTCCCGACACATAACATACCTGTCATGCAGCTTGTAAAGAAATGATCGCATGACCAACTGTCGAAAACTTAACGATTGCCTGATAGAGAATAAGGGTTTACCTCTCTCTTCCTTATTAAGTCCTCATCTTTCGATCTTGATGGAAAGCATTTATTAATGTTAGTAAAATGGAAAAGATGGCAGGAAAGAAATCCTGTAGAGGTGCCAGGGAAAGCAGTGAGACAGAGGTTCTTGTTGCAGAGTAACAAGAACATTTTGTGGAGGATATAAGTAAAAACCTTGAGGGAAAGAGTTACACTTCCTCAGAATTTGCATTTAACCTACAGAAAATGGCATGCATGCAGCATGGTGGTAAATGAAGTCAAAGATTTAGAAAGAAATATTTCAAATACCCCAAAAACAAATGATACACGTGGTGCAAAATTAATGTTTCTCTCCACAAGTTATTTTGATACCTCCCTGCACTTTCTTTTTATCAGGTTTTCTGAATGTCTCATCTGTTCTTCTCCATTTCTAAATCATTTGCAATTTTCTGCTACAATAGCTTTATTCACAATGTTAAAAAGTAAAATACATTTACTGAAAATTTCATATTTAAGTGCACACTAGAACTATTGATTTACAATTCATTACACAGCCACCAGAAAAGATAATTTAGCACAGTATGGCATTCTAACTTCAGAAATAATTTTCCTCCTATTAGCCTCTCTATCTTTTCCTATTTGTTTTCATCATTGCTGCAAATGCATATAAACTTCTCGTTTATTTAGTTCAGAACTTTGGTAGTTCTGGTTGTCAGTAACTGACCCATCTCTCCCACTTTTATAAATGAGAGCCTCCGCCACAAGCCTGCTTGGATCATTAACTGCGTTTCTGAACACACTGTCAAGTCTCAGAAACCCTGGGTTCTTGCTGCTTTTGCTAAATGGTGCACACGTTCCCTCTCCTATTTCAGACCCCTTGCTTCTGCACATCAAGGCCTAGAATTCACCTTATCTGAGAAGTCAACAAGGAGTGGGAAATGTACTTTAAAGGATAGTAGGGAAAACACAATTTTCATTTCATTTTATTTTATTTAAGAAAATATTTTGTTTATTTATTTTTAGAGAGAGAGGAAGGAAGGGAGAAAGAGAGGGAGGGAGAGAAACATCAATGCGCAAGAGAAATATTGAACAGTTAACTGTCACTCATCCTCATCTGGGACCTGGCCTACAATGTAGGCATGTGCCCTGACTGGGAATTGAACCAGCAACCTTTTAGTTTGCTTGACAGTGCCCAACTCACTGAGCCACACCAGTCAGGGCATAACTATAATTTTGAAATGAGATTCATGAGGATGGCCTTGCTGGCCATAAAATTCTTAAATCTGTCTTTTTATTCATATTATATATCCCCAAGTAGGATATCTCAGTACTATTTCACATGTGTGAATATCCTAAATTGAAGGAGAACTTTGAGATCTTAGATGAGGTGGAGAAAGTTACATGAAGTTATGATCATGATTCTTATCCTTTCAAGAATAAGTTGCCATTCGATTCCTACAGATTTTCAGATGGCGAATGAAGCAACAAAGGAGAAAGAATTTCCTGCTATGACTGTTTTTTGTTTGTTTGTTTTGGTGAAGCCAGAATGCAATTGAAAATATCCTCTTTCTGGAGCAATTGCTCAGCGTTGTATCTGAATTTTGTATACAAACAGAAAATGGAGTCTTCAGCGGGAAGACTAAGATATTCACATATTTCACTTTATTGTTTTCTGGGATATTGCTTCTCCTCCTGTGTGAAGCCCTGTCTGTACTTTAGAGTGCAATGTTTATAACTAGATGTTCTCTGTTTTTCCACCACAAATAAAATATTAAACAAATTACTATTTTGTTTTTGCTCCCTCCACAACTAGGTAAGGAGAGTGAGTGAGGGGGAAAGGAGTGGGCAGTGACTCACTGACGGTCAGCTTCTCCTCCTATTAACCTAGGGAACACTGAGAAGAGATTTTTAATTGCACAGAATTTCATCTTAAATTTCTTTATCAGATATCCCTTCTTGAGTTTTCTTGGCTGCTCATGTCTGTGGACAGTCTTTCAACCTTGTCAGACACCCTCCAGGTCACCTCTGTGGACCTCAGACCACATTCTAGGTTCCAGGAAGATTTTTTTCTCTCCCATTATATGCAGTTATTTATTGGTGGTCAGATGGTTCCATTTTACAAATTCCAAACTATGACCTAATTTTGTCTTTAATAATGCAAAGAGATTTGTCCTCATGATTTCTACATCATTCAGGTATTATTAGAATATACTTTCCCATTAAAAGTGGTAACATTTTATTGTTATCATTGCTATTTTATCAATGTCAATAATGGTTGGTGAGATGGAATGGAAATAGAAATAAACATACTCCTGGTAATGTGACCTTGAGCAAAATGAAATGAGTCAAGATTCACTGGGCCTGTGGGGTTTCATTCTCCCCAGTAGAAATAAAGGGCCTGAGGTGTGTGAGACAAGCGGTGACAGATAAAGTTATGTGATGTGTGCATTGTGGGAGAAGCTGGCAAAGCAACCCCAGGGAATATATAGTTTTCCTGTTTAACTAAACCTTCCTATGTATTTTGTGTAAAGGTAATTTGAAGCTTATCCTATCCAAATCTTAAAATATTTAAGTATCTACAAAGGTGGAAGAAATTGAAAACTGAGACTAGTAAATCTGTGACAATATTACCAAATGTGGATAAATTCTCCCAGTAAAAGAAATAAGCAGGAAGTATATAACAAATCTTCATGTGGATAATGCATCATAAAGCTAAATTGCATATTCTAATTTTAGAGATTTATGTAATTCCAATCATGTCTTCCTATTTATGATAGTAGAAACAGTTAACTATATGTTAATTCCTATTTTAAGTTAATAGTTCAGGTTTTCTCATTTACTATTCATGATTATCAAAATATTTTAAAATTCAATTTTTATCTCCCTATTAGAAAAATATAGCCATACATGTATATGGTTCAGTTCCAAGTTGGAATGAATGGACTTCAATTAGCACATAACATGTTTCACTTTTGTGAAATCTCCTTTTATTGAATAACATTGTTGAAGACTCCACAAATTGATGATTTAATGTATATACTTGGTTGTAGGACTATAGAATATGCTGTTCATAAAATATCTGATTATGTGTCTTTATGCCATGTGGGTCTTTGGGTGTACACACACAGACACACAATCACATTCTCCATGCCTCAGTGGGAATGTGGAATAAATTACTAACTAAAATTAAAAACCTTTGTATTTTAAAAATCCCAAAATGAGGCATCCGTGTGTTTAAATACTGTTCTTAAAATCATTCCCTCAGTAGTAAAACAATAAAAATCTTTGAACAGAAATACAATGAAACAGCAAATCTGGAAATGAGATTCCCCAAATTTCTTTCAAACAGATTTTTTATATCCAAAGAAAAGTTTAAAAGAGAGGTAGGCTTTGTTTCCACTCCTGGAGATGATGGCTCCTTGTTTGTAATTTTCAGTATAACATTTTCTGTTAGGAGCATATGCTACTGTCCCGATGGCAGTGGAGGAGGTGACTCTGGCAGTGCGTGGTATACTGTGTTCTTCAAAACGATCTTTTAAGTGAAATTGTGATTTGCTCAGTCAGCTTCTTATTAACCTATTAATTTAAGAATATCCACAGATAAAATGAACACAGCTTTTCAGAATTTCCTACAATCTATTTGAGACCTATGAAGAGATTTGCAGTACAACTATTCTTTATATGGTATTATTATGTAAATTTTCATATTTTATATCCAGTTATACATTAATGAAGGATTAATATATTCTCTATTACTGCCATTTAATTTTCCAACTGATTTGCAAAGATCATCCAGTTATTTTCCCCATGAAGTAGAAAATCGGCTTCCCTAAGTTTTTCTTGAGGCTTTTATTATCATTTGGTCTTCTAAAACTTTATGACATAATTAGAAATGTAACTGTCATGTATGTCTCACTGACCTATATGCAAGAAAATTAGGTAGAGTGAAAATAAATGACATGGAAATAGTTACGCTTGCAAATGAACACATAGTTTAAGATACTCAAAATATTCTCTTTTAATGACTATTAAAGATGACAGAGTCCATTGGATTTTAAATCTATGTTATTTATATATGATAAAATACATACAATAAACTGAATAGATTTAAAGCAAGTGGTTTATAAATTCTGAAATATATATGTTTGTCATCCTAACCAAGATTTGAAATGTAGAAAAAAATATAATCAATGCTTTAATCACCCCAAGACAGTTCTATGGTACCCATATACAGTCAATTCATCACTCTCTTCTACCCAGTAAACCATTAACATAATTTCTATTACCTTAGCTTCATTTTAGAACTTCTTGTTTGGTTCCTTACACTCAACATAATTTGAAATTCAGCCATGTTCTGTTGTATGTTGTTTTTTCTTTTGTATTGTGAGTAGTTTTACACATTTAGAATATGTCATAGTTTGTTTATACTTTCACCTCTTAATAGATATCTGTATTGTTCTAGTTTTGAGCTATTAGAAATAAAAGTTCTGTAAACATGTGCTCTACAAATCGTTTCATTAACATATATGTTCATCTCTCATGGGTAAATATCTGGGTGTGGAATTTTGGGGTCACAAAGTAGATATTTGTATAACTTGATTATAAGAAACTGAGAAATTGCTTTCCAACATGTTTTTATTATTTTAAATCCCCACAAGGTATATATAAATGTTAAAATTTCTCAACATCCTTACCAATGATCATTATTTTTAGCCATTTTAGTGGGTATTAAATAGATTCCACAGTGGATTTAGTTTGTAACTAAGAATGTTAAGCAACATTTACTATGCATATTGGCCATCTTATGCATCCTTTTATGAAGAAATTGCTCTCATCGTTATCCACACGTTTTTTAGTTGGGTTGTGTGACAACTAGTTTCTAAAAATGGTTCCCGATGAAACACCCCTCCTGATAGTCATGCCTTGGAGAGCCCCCTCCTACACTATATTCCAAGTGGCCTCTGACACATCTCAAACAATGGAATGTGGTAGGAATAATACTATTGCAGTTCCAGACCTAAATCTATTAGTGCTGTACCAAACAGTATGCCCTTGTCATTCCCATTCCTCAGTTTTTGTACACAGTTAATTACAAATGGAGGCAGGTATTAGTTGCATTAGTTGCGGGCTATTGTGTGCTGTTACCCATAGTATGCTACCTCTTGGATTCCAATATTTAAAAAAAAAAACTAACACAATAATTTGGTTGCCTTAGTGTATCTTTCTCAATTCAAGTAAATATTCACTTTGAAAAACATTCGATTAGATACTCTTCCTTCAAACAGTAAACCATTCTATCAATTAACTTTTTATCAACCTATTCATTGATCACTGAAACAGGAGTGGTTAACAAAATTGCCACAATCCCTGGTTTTAAAATTTGTACTGGAAAACAGGTAAAGATAATTAAAATCATTTAAATAATTATTTCTATTCATGTGCTCTAAAAGTCACACAGAATTTTGTATAACCCTAAGCCCAGGAAAACTAATTTAGGCCTGAAGCATCAGAGTCAATAGAAAAAGGTTTCTTAAGAAATTATTTTTAAGACTAGACCTGAATGATAAGGAAAGTTTAACATCAATTCAAAAGAACCTACACACCTCAATGTTCACAGCAGCACAATTTACAACAACCAAGTGCTGGAAGCAACCTAAGTCCCCATCAGTAAGTGAGTGGATCAAAAATCTATGGTACATTTATACAATGGAATACTACACAGTAAAGAAAAAGAAGGGGCTCCTAACCTTTGCAACAGCATGGATGGAACTGGAGAGCATTATGTTAAGTGAGATAAGCCAGGTGGTAAAAGACAAATACCATATGATCTCACTTATAAAGGGAACCTAATCAACAGAACAAACAAGCAAGCAAAATACAACAAGAGACTTTGAAATAAAGAACAAACTGACAGTAACCAGAGGGGAGGAGGGAGAGGGATAATGGGGAGGCCATCAAGGAACATATATACTAGACACATGGAGAAGCCAAAGGGGCTAGGCTGGAGGGTGGGAGGCAGGGATGAATAGGTCAGGGGGGCTGTGGTGGGGTGAAAATGGGGATAACTCTACTTGAACAGCAATAAAAAAAGTTTAACAAAGTAGAAGAACGACAAATATTTCAGGTATGTGAGCCCTCAGAGTTTATTGGAAGCACAATGTGTTTTAAGTACTGAAGGAAGCAATCATGATGAGTTTTAGGTATTGGAAGAAGTCTAAAATGGCTTGAGAAAAGAATATAAGTGAAGGACTGGAACTAGCTGAATTTGCCAATATAAGAAGAGCTCAGATCATGCTAGAATTCCTAAGACTTACTAAGTATTTTCACTTAAATCAACACTGGAAACCTATTGAGGAATACTGAGCTAAGGAATGGCATGAAGAGATGTATATTTTTAAAAGTCTATGTTTGATTAGGATAAGAGAATGAGTGGCTATGTGAAGATCAGTTATAATTTAATGATATAGCCTGGTCTAAAGTGCTATGGTAATAATGAATTTCCATAGAGACTCCATAGCTGAGAATACTAACAAAAAATTTAAGTTCAAATTAAAGCAATATTTTTCTAAGAGCTAGCACACAGCTAAATAAACGTACTGGGCTCCATGACAGTTAGGTGTGGTCATGTGACTGTGTTCCAGCCAATGAAACATGTGTGATAGTGATTGGCACCTATTCGAAACTTGGCTTGTATAAGTGCCCCACATGTTCTCCTCTGTGCTTCTCCACAGGAAACATAGGAAACAAACTGTTGAATATGGCAGAGCTCACATCAAGCTAGATCATGGCCATTTTTTTTTGCCTGTCTAGTATTATTAGGAGAGCACATAGGTTACACATAGGAAACAACATATTGTACCAGTTAGGCTGTGCTAATACAAAACCTTGAACTTAATTTTTAAAATAAGTTGATTTTTTGTATAAAACAATTTTAAAATTAAAGTTGGTCATGTGTCATCTAGCATTTTTCCCTAAGCTAATAATTATTATCTAAGCTGTTTTTTTACTAATGAGTGATATGGCAGTTTACCATGCTGTTTATATATATATTGTTCACAATATACCCTTATATCATTTTTCAAGTCATCTCTACTGGGACAAAATATATCATTTTCCTAGGAATGCTGTAACAAATTACTACGAACGGGGTGGCTTACATAAATTTATTCTCTCTTAGGTCTGGAGGCTATTAGTTTTAAATTAAGATGTCAGCAAGGACTACCAGCGAGCAAATATGAGCAAGGCATTAAATCTTACCTGTAGGGCCCTCTCGGGTTCTTTTCTCCATCACTGTGGCAAATTTATTAAATTTAACTTGATAAAAAAATGTTAGTGAGGATGGTTCCTTCTGGAACTTCTGAGGATGAATTTGCTCCCTGCTTTTCTCCTAACTTCTGGTAATTGCCAGCAATCTCTGGCACTTCTTGGTTTACAAGTGCATTATTCTACTCTTTGCCCCTCTTGTCACTTGGCATTCTCTCCGAATGCCTCTGCATCCTATGCCTCCACAGAGCCTTTTTATAAGAACATCAATCATTGAATTTAGGGTGTACCCTGATTCACTATGACTTCCTCTTAACTTGGTTACATCTGCAAGCCCAGACTCTATTACCAACTAATGTCACATTCACATGTACAAGGAGTTGGGACTTCAACAGTTCTTTTGTGGGGACACAATTCAACTGACATCGAATGGATAGTACAATATTCACAATCATAAAAATATAATTATTTTACTCCTAACCAAAAGAAGCACAGTATCTAAATACCATCATACTCACCCATGGAATATTTCCATCATTTCCCCAGCTCTCTCCTGACATTTTGTAGTCAATACACCACTAATGCCAGTATCCAGCAATCACTAATGTTTCTTCTCACTGTAGTTTTCCCTGTTCTGGTAGGTCAGGGAAATTGACAAGGTTATGAGGTTTGTGCTACTTTCTGTGCTTTGATCAGTAAAATCCTTTCTCTCTGTGCTCACGTCTCATGACTTCTACTGGTAAATGTGGAACCATGACAGGCTAATTTAACAGCTTGCAATTAGGGTAAACAACAGTTTCTTAATAATCTCCTTTGAGAATGCATATTCCAGTGATGAATTCTTTTCTTTACAACTGGTATGCCATAGGCTTTATTTTTAGCCCAATTGTTCCTTTTTCCTTTATAAATTCTATTGGCACATAGTTGACCTAATTTACATAAAATGCTTCAATAGCTATCTTTTTAATAAATAACTTTGAAATATTTACATGCAGTTCCAATGTCTTTCTTTAAATCTCAATATGTCTGCCCTATTATGGCTTATCCTATCACAGAGCTGGGCATCCCGTCCTGTTATCAAACAGTCCTATGAAATGACCTATATTCACAATTAAATTTATTAAATATTCTACACAGCATGCTTCTGATTCTAAATATATCATCGAACACCACTTCTTTAACCCATTTACTTAAAGAATTTTCCACTACTGAAATCACTCCTAGGTATTAAACCCTACAGCTTCCCTGTCAGCTGTGTGCTTCTTTCCTAGGTCTCCCTTACCATTTATATAATTTCCAAAGTTATTGTGGCAGAAAGAATATAAAAGCTTAGGGAGAATTTAGATATCTTGATAATAAATTGGCATGATTTTATAATTATTGAAGTAGAAAAGGAGCAGGAGAAAGAGAAAGAGACAAAGACAGGGAGAGTGAAAATGACCCCAAGTTTGTTTGATATAATATAGATAATTAGATGAGAAAAGAAAATAAATGGAGAGGAAATAAATTTAACATAAAAAGAAAACTTGTCTTCCAGGATCTTTTACTAATATTTTCCCACTTACTTCTCATTATAAAATAGTAAAATATCTATCAATATCTCTTTTTCATTTACAGAAAATTTTCTGAGTAATCAAGTTACTTGATTTAACTCCACACTTAGAGTTATTTGAAATAACTCTGAAAAAAAGATTACTTGTTAAGCTATTAAAACAAAAACAGAACTAAACCAAGAAGAATTTATCTATCTTTCAACAATACCTTTTTACATTTTTCATTATAAACTATAGCACAGAGAAAACATATAAAACAAAAATATGCAGCTCAATGATCTTTTTTTAAAGAAAATATGATTTCACATACCAGAATCCAGAAGATGATATAGAATATTGATAACTTCCTCAAAGATACTTCATCACCACCCTCAATTTCTACATCCTGCCTGCCCTCCCCCAGAGGTAAATGTTATTCTACTTTTATGGCAATAATGTGCACACCAAAGTTTGCACAGTGAAAACTATAGCTTACTCTGTCCTGTGTTTTGGAGCTAATATAATCATCCAGCACGCATTTTCTTCCGTCTGGCTTTTTTTGCTCACTAAATATATGTAAACTATTATTGTTTGTAATTCCTTAGTTTTCATTGTAGCATGGTATTTATTTCATTGCATCAATTTACAGTGATCTATTGAATCGACTCTTGTGGGATATTCGTGTTGTTTACAATTCCCTGTCTGTTACAGTGTTCCCTGAATATTCAGCTATAAGAATCTTGGAATGTATACACATGAATGTCAGCTGGGTATAAACCTAGATGGACTCACTGTTTCATGGAGTATTTGGATGTTTAAATGTAGTAGATAATGCCAAATAATTTTCAAAAGGAAATTTTAACAATTTATATTTCTGTAAGCAGCACATGGGCATTCCTGCTGCTCTATATGTTCTTTAACATTTCATTATTATAGTTTTTCTTTCTTTCTGTTTTAATATTGGGCATTCAGTTGAGTACATATTGGCATTTCTGTGACTATGTAAATTGAGCACTTTTCCATATTTTTAAGCTATTTGGAATTGTTTAGCTATTAAATGACTCTTCATGTCTCCCTGCCTTTTTTAAATTGGGTTTTGATAGTTTTATTGCTATAAATGATACTTTATATAAACTAGACATAGGACTTTTATAGATTGTATAGGCTGAAAATACCTGTAAAATTGAGCAAATTGTGTTTTCATTCCCTTGATTATGTATACTGCTAAAAATAATCCTCAATTTTATTAATTGAATTTATTAATATTTTAAATAATTAGTAATTTTGGTTGATAATTCCTTTTTATGTATTCCTGTATTAAATTTGTTAATATATTGTTTAGGATATTTGTATCCATGTTCATGAGTGATATTGGTATGTTATTTTTTCCTTATAATATTCTTGTTAGGTTTTGGTATCAAGACTATTTGAGGCTCCCCTGACTGTGGCTCAGTGGATTGAGTGCTGGCCTGCAAACCAAAGGGTCGCTGGTTAAATTCCCAGGCAGGGCATATGTCTGGGGTATGGGCCAGATCTCTAGTAGGGGACACTGGAGAAATATAAAACACACATTGATATTTCTCTCTCTTTCTCCCTCCCCTCCCCTCTCTAAAAATAAAAAAAAAATAAGTAAAATTATGTGAGGCTTAGTAAGTAAGTAATGGAATGTTTCCACTTTTTTATTCTCTAAAGTATTTTAGTAAAATTAGCAGAATTTATCACTTAAATATTTGTAATAATTCAAAGGTGAAACTCTCTAGTCTGAGAGGTTAGATTGTGAAAAGATTCTAAAGTTACAGACTCAGATTCTAAAATATATATAACTATTTTTGTATCATTTTTGTTCTGGTATTTTCCTAAGAATTTATTTCACCATTCAAATATATTGATACGTAGTTATTCATAATTATGACCTTTGCTTCTGGCTTTTTCATTTCTTTTTTTCCTAACTCTACTCCCCAACCTTATATAGTTACTTCCCACTGTTGCTACTTAAGCCACCTTCACATTAATCAGATTTGACCAATTTCACAATCCCTGCATTCATAATCTCTTTGCTACTTTCAGTAGCACTTACTGTCCTCTGTAGCTGGGACTCCTACAGAACTTACCTAACTTTTTCACTATCTTTGTTGCTTTCAAATACATCCTTCACACTGCCACTAGAATAATAAAATTAAAACACATATATTATTGCTGTTTTTAAAAGGCAATTATTTCCCAACTTTCTAAATTATAATTCCACTGGCATATTATCCTCTCTGCATTTTTATCTGTTTAATTCATATTCTTACTTTGATACAGTGTAGACACACTGACCTCATTCAGGAAGCAATTGGTGATTACTATTTCATCTACCAGGATAATACAATGGTTTTCATGGCTCTATATCTTTACGTGTGTCTGTACTATATCATTGTATTAACTGTGTTTTATTTTAAGTTTCTGCTTTTTTTTTTTTTTGTTTTCTCAGTAACTAAATAGCTACCTTGGTTACTTGTATTCTTGATCTTCATACCCTTAATTTCTAGCCCAGTACTTCACATCACTGAAACCTTCAGGAAATACTTATTAATATAATGCATAGATGGATGAATAAATATAATATTTCATTTTACTGTCATTCTGATCATTAATATAGCAGGTAATGGCAGAGCAGGGAATTTTACTCATTACTAAACAAACACAAATGATAATAGTAAAGGGATGAAGTCAACAAATATTTGCTTTCATTTCACCTACTTTGTAATTGTCATTATTATGCAATAATTTAAAAGCTAGTGAACATGTTACATCTCCTAATTTTTTTTTCTGACAAATAAAAGCAGGAAATCAAATGCACTTGAAATTTTTAATATTGGAACATGTGCAAAGTTAGGTTTTGGAATATCTGTACTAACCCTGTTGGATGACATTAAACATGTGATCACCTGATGCTTTTCCTTTAAGTTTCCTTTAGACATTGTCGCTATAGGTATGCATTGAATAAAAGCTAGCCAATAATTGCACCTGGTTTTAACTTTAATGATTCTTTGTTTTTCTACTTATTTTCATAATTTTATGCATATTCTTGGAAAAATAATCTTCATATACAGAACCTATGAATAACTTCAAAGAACTTCAGGGATTTTAATACGTAATAATTGTTTCTTATTTATAAATTCTCACTCTGGTCCTTTATTAGCACTATTTCAAACATCATCTTCACTAAAGTACCTATGAATGAATTCAAATAATTTCAGGGATTTTAATGCTCCATAATGGTTTCTTATTTGCATAATGTCCCCCTTCATCCATGATTACTACCACTTCTTCATCACTAGTTTTATTAGTAAAGTCTGGTATAGATGTTTGCCTCCCTCTGTGACATCTTCCATCCTGTTATAATAGTGCACACCTCTTCATTTCATTCTTCTGCTTAAAAGAATTCATGAATGCCTCTTCATCAAAGTATAGACTCCCAGGCATAGCACACCAACTTGTTCATATCTCAGCTTTTTCTAAAACCACTCCAATCCCATCCCTTTCTACATCACAGACACACTGGAGAAGCCAATTTCAAGAATGCTCATTGTTTTCTTGACTCATACTTTCACACGTGCTCTCTGCTTTGATGGTTTCTTTTCCATTTTCTAACTCCAACATATAGGGTGGGTGCCTTTTCTAACCCACCCTTTTCTAACCCATTTACATCAAATGAACTCCCTATGACTTCTTTTAGCACCAATGAATGCCGCTGTGAGTATATAAAAAAATATCACCATGATCAATATTTCTTCCAAACTCCATTTGACTCTTTACCCCTAGAAGCAAGCAGAGTGCCAGGAAGCTCAATCTTTTTGTTAAATTAATGATTAAATATACCCATATTGTGGACACGCACTTACAAAGGGCCCTTACCATTTATTAGGTAGCTAGTTTCCCTGTTCTTTCCTCTCTCACTTTTCTCATTACACCATAGTTACCATCCTGTGGACACATGTTTCATTAATGTGCCTGTAGTCCCAAGCAGGTATCTGCAGTTCACCCTCAGTGCTCCTTAGCATCTGCCAGCTTCCCTTCAGCTCCTAGTTTAAATAATACTCCATATGTATTCTTCAAGGTTTATTGATTCTCTTCTCTAGAGAGCACCCTATACTTCAAGTAAAGAATTTGAAAATATGGGGATCATTAAAATAAATTCATGTATTTTGGCCAAAGTTCAGTTGTGATAGTGTAGTTGATTACAGATTTCAGCCTGAGAGCAGAAGGTAATCATCTGAACAACAGTCTAATAAAGGAATTTTCTGGCTCTTAGTTTTAATCAATTTATTTACAACAGGACAATAGTGTTTGAAGTTGAGGTTTAAAAGTCAGGCACATATTAATGGAATTCATTATTGCAAAGCCTGGAAGTTATAAATAAAACTAAAGTACATTTAAAATATTTAAATATGAAGCAAGACTTGGAACCTCACAGATATGTTGATATAATTTTATTTATTGTTTTCATAAGTGCTGATGACTTGTATAATGTAACCAATAACTTCCAGAAATTTTACATATTATTATATCTGAGAACCTCAGAAGATTAATGTAAATAGGACTTTACAATCTCCGTGTCTAGCTCAGAACTTTATCCTGAGGGTACAATACTTTTTTAAAAAATGATTTGAAAATATCCACATGATAGTTCCATAAGCATTCCAAACTCAGCATGCCTAACACTGAATTTGTGTCAGCATTCTCTGCAAATCTTCTCCTTTTGCCACTTTCATTATCTTCTTGGAACCTTCATCAACTGAAGACATCATGTATAAATAACCTCCCTTTCTGTGTTATATAGTGCACTTTTGTTATCAAATTTGACAAATTTTATAGCAAATCTTCAGTTTATCTCTAGACTCACTATAAGATATTTTAGTGATGCTCTCATTTTTACCTGAATAGTTGAAACATACTTCCATCCATCAGGTCAAACTGTTAGAAATCACTTTTATTTTTTGTTATTTCCTCAACCCACATCTAGTCCTTCAGTGAGTCCTACAGACTTTACTTCCAGAATGTATCCCTAATTTGATCACAATAAATTGTTGCTGTTGACGATAAACAGTCCAAATCATCATCCTCATGAAGACTGCTACAATACCTTCTGAATCTGTCACCTGGTGTTTACTACTGCCCTGTTGCTCTTGTATACCAGTCTAATACATTTTCCCACAGGATACATCTGATTATAATTTTTATTATTTGCAATATGTTTATCTAAAACAGTTCTCCTAACACATATGAAATACTTGATAAAATATATGTAAAAATCTTTCAAATATATAGCTGAGACTTTAAAAGGGCAGGATCAAGGGTAGGAAGTGGGGATGGCTGGGGTGGCGGGGTGCGGTAGGGGGAAAATGGAGACAACTGTACTCAAGCTACAATAAGAAAAGTTTAAAAATAACATAAAAAGAAGTTTAAGTAAATACTTAAAGGTCAAAACAGAGCAAGTATGAAGCTAGAGAAGTAGACTTGCATTGATACTCAACTTCACAAAATATGGGCAACTGAGAACCTGGCTTAAATATAAAACACTAAAAAGACTACATCTTTGGCGAGAAATTGTAGAAGAGACTAAAACACCATCCATTGAGAGAAACAACAAGAACACATCTTTGCCTCATTCTAGGCCTTGGGCAAAAAAATACAGTAATTCGTGAACGAAAATCATCAATCAATTTTAGTAATGAATATAGTAATTCATAATGCAAATCACCAGCACAAACACTTGTGGACTGGGTTATCAATATGTTACAGGTTTGCCAAGCAGTGCAGGCTACCTAACTGCTGGGGGAAGAGGCTCCATGACGAAGTCAGAAGGAATGGATGCAGAGCCCTGCAGAGGGCCCACCTTCTCCAGAGGGCGCTGCAGATCATTCCACCAATGAAGCGCTGCCTGAGATTCCTACTAAAAACAAAACAAAGCGAAACAAGACAGAGAAACAAACCAACAAAGTATCATGAGCAATAATAAGTAAAAAGAGCATATAGTAGAAACGGACACCTCCTAAACTTTTTGTAATTAATATAATAGCTATCATTGGATGAGTGCATAATGTTTACAGAGTTCTTTGCATGTGCTGACAGGTAATTCTCAAAAGAATGGAGATTTTGTCCATGTTCCCATTTCCCATATGAGACCAATGAAGCAGATAAGTTCAGAGTACTTTCTCTTTTCATATATAAAATAGAAGTCACATATGCAAATCTGGCGTTCTTGTTTTTAACTATCATGCTGTGATGCTTCTTATAAGAATGATAAGCAACTGACTATAGTAGTGTATTTAAAACATTAAAGTATTAAAAATGAGCCTGAAAACATAAATAAGAAAAAAAGAGATATCACAAAAAACCTAGTATTTTAAAAAGGAACAAAACTGAATTTTTTAAAATGAAAACATTGCTGCCAAGAATAATTTTTGATGATAGAACTAGCTGAGTTCATTTTTTACTTGATAAAATAGTTCTTTAAAGGGTACTGCTAAGTCTGCCCAATCTAACATTTAGTGATTATTTAATAGGTTTTAGGTCTTCAAAGTTAAGTATTAATATGGAGAAGATTATATATACACATCTGACTCAGGGTTAATAAAGAACCGTGATAGTCACTGGGCATTGGTCCCAGACTGTCTGGTTGGTGTCCTGGATGAAATGGACACCCAGGCGTCTTTTTTTTTTTTTTTTTAATTCCCTTAGGGTCCTTAGAGTTTTTGCTATGATGTTAGGTATCACAACTCATGTGATTTTGCAAAAGAAACATTTTCAGTATAAGTTCTTTAGGAGTTGGTACACTTTATGAATTTTGTCAGTGTGAATTGTTGTAATAATCTGTGGTGTACTAAGAATTCCTGTGAAGTAGTTGAACAAAATACCCCTTTAAATTTCAATATTTTGAGATAAATTCTGGTATTACAGGGGGAAGGTATCCTGGGTCTGGAGTTACTACTCCCAGAATCTCCAGACAGAAACATCTCTGGCTAAGGCTGAACATGGTAAGACCTTGGAGAAAACACATTATAGGCTTCGATTTTTTTTGAAGATTTTAACTAAGAAAGTCAAGAGTGTCTAATTTCAGACTAGTTAATTTTTATTACTTTGGCTCTGTGAAATCTAGGATTCTAACCATCTCTAACATCATATGGGGAAATAGTATTTTAAAAATATGGAGACAATGCTATCTTCTTGGCATATAATTATCAGAATATCTCACTATAATTTAATCCTGCTGCAAAATTTCTGATAAAAACAATATGGCTAAACATCATTTTGCATGGGAACTAGAAAAGTGTTGAGTTCAGTTGATTTGATATATTTATTGCTCTTCACTCTAATGACTTGGAGTTAAAAATCATGTTGTCTATTGAAGAAAAAACATATTCTTCACACCTAATATTTTCTTCTATTTGGAGAAACAGCCAATAAAGTAAAACTTTATGGACCCTCCATTAGATGTCTTTTGATAAATTTCCTCATTTGTTTTATATTAATAGAATTTTGACAGTGCAAAATCTGGTTTATATATTAATATTTTGGGGTTTCACTGTTTTAATTTCTTGTTTCAAATTGATTAAGGAATCATGCAAAACAATTCAAAGTCTCGGTGTCTTGCTAAATTAAGATTTTGTAAAGGTCGTTAATTTGATCAATCAAAATAAAATAAATTCAGTTCGGGGAATGCAGTGTCCTTGATTTCCTTGCTTGTAATTTAGTGAGTAATAACAGTAAATGGAAACTAGATTCCATTTGGTACCAACGGTGAATTTCCTTAGCTTTCCATGATGTAGTCAACTGCTCCAGGATCAGACTCTTTCTTATATTCTGGTCCTGCTCCTCTATAGAGAACTGTGTATTTACAGAAGTGAAATTAAACAAAAAATCAAAAGGTATTTTATTATCTCTGGAAATATTCAACTTTAGGCTGTTTAGAGGGCTTTTCCCCCCTCCTAATTAATTATGTGTGTACTATAACTCAAGAAATTCACAACATAAGAAAACCATTTTTACAGAACCATTTTTTTCATATACTATACTACACATTCATTTTTCTGCCTGAGATTGTTTTCTCCTTCCCAAAGTTGAAATCTGAGTTTCTTGAAACTACATTCTATATGGAGAGCAATCCAGCAACTTAGACAGTTTTTATACTGATTATAGCAATATCTGAGAAACAACAGAAAAATCATCTCAATATTTTTGTGGCTTATTTAATGCATAAATATGCAATATGAGTCTCAGGTTACATTTCTACCTGGAAAACTATAATAGTCCAAATTAGTTAAAATTCTCTTCAGCTACACTGGAAAAGAAGCCCATCTAGTGCCTTTTGTTCTTTTTAACTTCTGTATTAAAATTTCAATAATACTTTTTAATTATTTTAATTCATTTTTCTGTAGAATAGAGAGATTACCTTTTTTGCTTATTGATGTCTTGTTTTCATGTCTAAAATAGTCTCAGTAAGATATTTATCTAGGTAGATTACTATCAGAAAGAATAGACCAGAATGATTTTTAATGGGTGTGGTTTAGTTAAATAGCTCAGGTAGAATCTTACACACTGGGAGAACACTGTCTGAATATTTTTCTCATTCTGAGTATGTGAGAGATGGGGTGTTGTCACTATGACTATATGGACTTCTGAAAGGGGAATATGACCACCCATATTGAGCACTTAGCAGAATGTATGGCTCCTATCACTCAACGTTTATGAAAATGTCACCTTTCTTGGCTTAAATATATTCACTGTGGATATATTTCCTAAATAATATCCTTTGATTTATTTTGTCTGAATTTCAAAATATTTAAAGCTTATTAATTTACAATAATATTTTTTCTTAACTATATACTACAATTCAGCACAAAACAGTATGTTCTACATGTGACTTGGTCTAGGTTTGAGTTTCCACATACATAAATTGAATGCAAACTTTAGCCTACTAATGAATTTTAATCATTCTTGTTTATCTTAGATTTAAAATAATAAATTATTAATAATACGAACATAATTTTATAGTAGTCTAATTTTTCTATGAAAAATATTGACATTGTGTAAATTTGAATATTTAAAATTATTAACATATTTCTACATTTCATATAACTTTTTTTATTGGTGGTTCCAACAGCCTCCAAATAGAGAAGAATGTAAGGTGCTAAGAACTCACTTATAATTTAGTTCACAATATTAGCAGAGTAGTTTACTTAATTCTGTAAAAACACTTTAAGGATGTAAATTAATCTTCTCTTCCTTTTACACACATATTTGCACATGCATGGGAAAATAAATTAACAAAACTAAAAACAAAGGAAATGATAAATAACTGAGACAAAATTAAGTAAGTTATAGAATGTGTCCTATGCATGTGCACAGTTTGAAAAATTGAGTAATATAAAAAATAAGGTAGTTTATTAGTGGTAAAATGATGAATTAATAACATACTCTTGTAATAAGATTGATAACATTCTATATGTTGATCTTAGAAATATTTAATATTCAATATGAACCGACTCTTCAAAAGTAAGTCTTCCAATATTTGCATAACACAAATATATAAGACTTTATCATTGCCTAAGGATATATCATTATTCGAAGAAGATCACGTGTTTGGGAATAATATAGGATTTTTTGGCTATGACCTATAAATCATATGAATGCAAAACTTGGGTAAATATCTCCATTATTTATTATTAAACTAAAGTCATACTGCTTCTCTGGAGACTTTTGGATGTGTGGGGCCATTGTATTTATCATTGGTGAATGCCACTGGCCTACATTGCCTGGAGGATAGATAGGGCCACAGATACAGTATAGGGTATAGAACTGTCTTGTTCAACAACCCTGCTAAGAAGAATGGAAGATTTCTGGTTTTATTTTGATGTGCTAGATTGTAGTTTTGGGTACAATTTCAAGTCCTGAGAGAACTCACCATGATGCTTAAATTTTAATCTACCTATTCTCTATTAATGAACTTCATGAACCATGAACTTTTTGAGAAAAATTAAGTGTGAATAATTCACTTAGAATAAGTTTTAGCAATATTCAAGTGTAGCATGACAATAGAAAATTGTATGAACAATTCCTTATTCATGATTACTAATAGCTGACCATAATTTATGAATTAATTTTATGTTTATAGTACAGTATTATTTTATTAGCATTTAGTTCTGTCAGAACTCTTAATATTCCATGAATCAATGGAGTGAAATGGGAGAATGCCTTATATGTTATCTGCTCATAATACATTTGTATTATATTTCAGAGCATTTTATTAAAAACATGTTCTCAAAATGTTGGAAACATATTTCATTAAAAATACAGAGAATAAGCTATCTATGGGGAGTACTTATATAGGTAATATTAAAAATGTCTATTTCTGAGTTCCACAAAAAATGAAGATAACTATGGGGAGGCTATATTAAAAATGAAGTGAGAAATTTTCCAATATTGATGAAAGTTATAAATTCTCCATTTCATGAAGGACCCCATATTTCAAGCAGAATAAAGACATTCATGGTTGAAGATAAATATATCAAAGATAAAGACAATGTCTAAAAACAAATACACAAGACTAATCACATATAAAGATGAATATTAAATGATTGCATACTTTCAACATCAGAGAATATTTACATTTATAACATCAAAGTGATGAGACAATATTTGTCAATATAAAATTATGTACCTAGGAAAGCTATCAATATTGAAGGGAAAACAAACACACTTTCCAGTTAATTGAAAACCATATTCTAGCAAGAGATTTTTTTTATAAAGTGTTACCTTTTGCAACGGTATGGATAGACCTGGAGAACATTAGGCTAAGAGACATAAGGGAGTCAGAGAAAGAAAAGCATCATATGATTTCACTCAAATATGGAGTCTAATAAACAAAATGAACTAACCAGCAATTAGAGAGACAAGCTGACAGCTTTTGACGGAGATGGAGGTATTGGAAGGTTCCTTGTGGGCGGTGGAAGGATTAAGAAAAAAAAGGGAGGGAGAGAAAAATACTCATGGATGCAAATAAGATGCAAATAACAGTGTGATGATTGTTTCCCAGGGGGACAGGGGATGGGGAGAAGTGAAGGAGGGTATAGGAGGGTTAAATAGTGATGGAAGGAGCTTTGACCTGGGGTGGTGAATACATAATGCAGTGTACAGGTGATGTGTTAAAAAATTGTGCACCTGAAACCTGTATAATTTGCTAACCAGTGTTACCCCGATATATTTAATAAAAAGGAAAAAAGATTACAATAATAAAGTAAAAAGACTTTACAAATGTGCTCCCACAAGACAGATCAATTTGAAAACTTTCAATATTATTGTACCATTCCCTCCTGCCATTAATTATATGACACCAAGAACAATGGATCTACAGAATATGTAAAAGTTCTGTGCATAGACTTTTGAATATGAGAAAATATTGTGCAGGGAAAGTTTATTCCAGTTTTGGTAACTTGCTGGACAACTGGCCATATCATTCATTTCCTTCGGTAAATTTCCTTAGAAATATTTTTAGAGCAAAAGGTAATTGTTCAGAGGCAAGAGAATTTCTGGTAATATAAAGAAATGATTCTACCTCCCAGACCATATTTCTAACCATAGTTTTTT
This sequence comes from Anoura caudifer, assembly GCA_004027475.1. Classification (NCBI taxonomy): domain Eukaryota; kingdom Metazoa; phylum Chordata; class Mammalia; order Chiroptera; family Phyllostomidae; genus Anoura; species Anoura caudifer. Next base: position 67,662 of record PVKU01001484.1, on the reverse strand, counting down.
GTTTAGAAAACTATTAATTTAGCATTTTGTTGCTTACCTGTGCTATTTATATCCTTAGCATTAAGCAGCATGTCATGCTAGCAGAACTTAAGCCACAGAATAAGAATGCAGTATTAATTTTACTGGATTATGTTTACATAAAAAGGTATGATATGGAGTGAGATATAAAATATGCATAACTTTTAAACATAAACTAATGCAGTAAAAGCACACTTAAAGGGGAATTTAGAGTAGTGAATGCACATATCAGAAAATAAAAAGGATCTAATATTAATAATCTAAGTTTCACCTTAGGAAACTGGAAAAAGAAGAGTAAATTAAATTTTAAGTAATTAGTGAAAAAGAAATAATAATTAGAGCAAATATCAATAAATTTGAAAAGAGCTAACCAATAGAAAAAAGAAACAAAACCAAAAGCTGACTGTTTAAAAAAGACTGATAAAATTGATAAGCCTCGAGCCAGGCCACCAAAGACAAATAGAGAATACGAATTAACATCATAAATGAAAGAGGAGACTTCACTACAGAGTCTATAGGCATGAAAATATCAAAAAAAAGGAATACTATGAACAACTCCATGCCTGTAAATTTGATAACCTAGATGAAATGGGCTGATTCCTTAAAAAAATATAAACTACACAAGACACACACTAACAGAAGAAAAAAGAGGCAAGAAAATAGGCCTATTTCTAGTCAGGAAATTGCATACATGTGAATGAACTTCTAAATCCATGTGAATAAACTTCTAAAACAGAAACACCAGGCCCAGATGTGTTCATTGGTGAATTCTATTAATCACTTAAAAAGTTACACGAAAGCTCTACAATTTCATTCAGAAGATAGAAACAGATGGAGTGTTTTCTAACTCATTCTATGAGGTCAGCTTTATCCTAATAAAACCTAACAGAGACATCAAAATAAAACTAGACTAATATGTCCATAAATGTAGATGAAAAAATCCTAAACAAAATATTAGTGAATCTAATCCAACAATATATAAAAGGAGTTATACACCACAACCAAGTTGGACTGATCCCAAATATAAAAGATTAGTTCAAAATCCAAAAATAAATTAATGTAATCTGTCAGATCAACAGACTTAAAAAGAATACTCACATGATCTTATCAGTAGTACAGCAAAAGCATTCAGCAAAATCTAACACCTAAACTTGCTAAACTTCATAAAAATATACTTAGAGCTAACAGCATAAGTAGAGGTGAGAAACTTGAAGACTTTCCACTAAGAACAGGAATAAGGCAAGGATGTCCTCTATTAATACCCCTTTCAACATTGCACCGGAAGTCCTAGTTAATGCCCTAAGACAAGAAAAGGAAAGAAATGGCTTACAAATTGGAGAGAAATGAAACTTTGTTCGCAGATGACATGGTCATCTATGTAAAAAGAAAATCCAAAAGAAAAAAAAAAAAACCTCTTAGAACTTACAAGTAATTAAAGCGAGTTTGCAGGATACAAGCTAACATATAAAAGTCAATCACTTTCTTACATACCAGCAACAAATGAGCGAATAGAATATAGATTAAAAACACAACACTGTATAAATTACAATCCCCTAAAATAAGATGCTCTGATATAAATATAATATATATATGAGAATAATGACAAATCTCTGATGGATGGATTCAAACAAAAACTAGATAAATGGAGAGGTAATTCATGTGTATACATAGAAAGTCTAGATATTGTTAAGATGTCAGTTCTTCTCAGTTCTTGACTTATAGATTCAATGTAATCCAAATCAAAACCCATCAAGCTATATTATGGATATCTACAAACTATTTTTAATTTATTTTTTATTGTTGTTCAGTTACAGTTGTCCTCACCCCCTGATTGCTCTCCCCTGTCCCATCTAAACCCTGCTCTCAAATTTATATGCAGCAGCAAAAGACCCAGGACAGCCAATTCACTATTGAAGGATAAGAACAAAGTTAGAAGATTAACACTACTCGATTTCAAAACTTATAATAAAGTTACAGTAATTAAGAGAGAATGGTATTGGCAAAAGAAAAAAAAGTTGATCATGGAACAGAATAAAGAGCTCAGAAATAACACCACATTTATATAATCAACTGATCTCTGACAATCGAGTAAAGGCTGTATACAATGAAGCAAAGACAGTTCTTTCAACAAGCGGTCCTGGAACAACCGGGCGCCAACATACAAAAGAATATAAATTTATTATACACTCTTCACAAAAAATTGTCTCAAAATGGATGGAACACAGTCCTACATGTAAAGTGCAAAGCTATAAGACTCTTACAAGATAACATAAAAGAAAACAAGCATAACCTTGGTAATGGCTTTTTAGATACAACCCAAAGGCATGATTCATGCAAGAAATAATTGATAAGCTAGAACTTGTTAAAAATAAAAATGTACTCTACCAAAGACAATGTCTGCAGACTGAGAAGACAAGGCGCAAACTGGTATAAAATGTTTCAAAAAGATGTATCTGGTAAGCGACTGTTACCAAACATGTAAAAGATAAGAAATCAAACATCAAAAATAAGAAAACAAACAACTCAGTTATAAGATGAGCCAAAGACCTTAACAGATACCTCACCAAAATGGATATACATATGACAAATCAGTATATAAAAACAAGCTCCACATTCCATATAATCAGGAAAATGCATATTAAAATAGCAATGAACACCTATTAGAATGGTCAAAATCTGGAACAATACACCACCAAATTTTGTAGAGTATATTGAGTAATAGAAACTCTCATCTATTGCTGGTGGAAATGCAAAATGATACAGGCATTTTGAAGACAGTTTAGCAGCCTCTTACAAAACCAAAGATACTTTTACCATGTGGTCCTCGACTAACACTTCTATATATATATATATATATATATAGAGAGAGAGAGAGAGAGAGAGAGATGGATGTTATTTATTCATGAATGCCAAAATTTGGAAGTAACCAAGAAGTCCTCCAGTGGGTAATTGCATAAATAAACTGTGGCACATTCAGACAATGGAATATTAATCTGTGCTAAAAATAAATGAGCTATCAAACCATGAAAAAGACTTGGAGAAATCATAAATGTATACTACTTTGTGAAAGGAGCCAATCTGAAAAGACTACATTCTGTATTACTTCAACTATATGACATTCTGGAAAAGGCAAAACTATTGAGATAATAAAAAGATCAGTGCTTTCCAGTGATTAGATCGGGCAGAGATAAACAGGCAGAGCTGGGGAATTCTTAGATCAGTGAAGTCCTCTGTATGATATCGTAACAATAGATACATGTCATTATACATGAGTCCTAACCCATAGAGTGTACAGCACCAAGCATGTACATTATCTCATCAGCGTTTTTGATCAGAACTATGATGTAAACTGTGGACTTTCAGTTCCTGTGGTGCGTCAGGAGACCACTCCAGAGTGGGGAGGTATTGTTCTGTTGATAATGGGGAGGCTAGGCATGTGTTGGGACATGGAATATTTGGGAAATATCTGTATCTTCCTCTTACTTTTGCTGTGAACATAAAACTGCTCTAAAAAATGAAAATCTTTAAAAAAAAAACCACAAATTGAGGCATATCAAATGAATGCTGCACTTGTGAGGCTGTAATTCAAGGTAGGCATTCTTTCTCTTGGTCCAACCCTAGTGGTGCAGGTATTAACTATTCACAGCCCAAGGTTCAATGAGACCGCATGGGCTCAGTATGGCCAGTTTCCAATGCTTAAGGAAAATATAAGGATCCTTGTTTTTTTTTAAACAATGATCCTAATATTTCAACGTTGACAATAAATTCAAGAATATAAATGCATGCTGAAGGTTCAACTTCCATGACTCAAACCAAAATGTGCATTCAGACTGCATTACACAGACAATTCATTTCTTCATTTAGTCATAAAATTTCTCATAAATTTACACAGAAACATTACAATTGCTGAGTTAACAAAAATGGAACATATTTGAATACCAGATAGTTCTACACTGAGACTCAGTACAAAACTTATAATCCAATAGAGTACAAATTACCTGGAACTTAAAACTACTAAATAATTGAAAAAAAAATATTTAAGAATGAATGATAAAATAAAGTAGACCTAGTGATATTTTTAAGCCCTGTAGCCCATACCCTAATATCTGTCCCTCAATCTTACTAACAGGAAAATTTTCCCACAGCCTCTTACAAGTACTCAGTCTAATAGTAATAAATACTTTGGATTTTATTGGTGTCCTTGGTAAATTGCTCATTACTGTGTGATAACTTTAGGAAGCTATTCAAGGAGCGAAAGCCTGGGATCAAGGACTAGAGCCTCTCCTCCTTATTCATCCCCACTATCAGAGCTGAAACTAATAAAAGGTATAAAATACAACTTTTGTCATTAAAATATAGAATTTGCAGTGACATATTACAAGGCCTGAAGCAAATACTTATTTCCTCAATGTCCACAGTATGATATTATCCCAATGTCATTCACCCAATTTGTTTAATTAGGTCACATTTTAAGATGAACATAATTAAACTGTTTTATAATTTATCTCATCAGCGTTTTCTGATCTGAAAAGTGCTTAACTCTAAAACTTGATTTTTTTCTGTGAATATGCTTTTTCTGTTCTGCTTCATTGCCCTTGCTATCCAAGCTGCTGGTATTGCTCTTCAACTTCCCTTTTACTGGCTCCATGAATCTTTCTATGACACAGCAGGATTGTGAAGTGTGCTTTGCACGATAGGTAATATTTTTTCCTGCTTAAATTGCCCATTAGACTTTTTGCTTCTTGAGGACTGTGCCTACGTCTCATCCCCTATTGTATTTATAGCCGTTACTCAACTGACTGGCCTATTATTGATGTTCAATAAATAATTGATGAATGAGTGAATAAAGGACTTTCACTGGAATCCTTAAGAAAGTGGATGATACGACCATGTTTCTGAAATTTTAATGCTTATTATCATTGGAACATGTAGAAATTTCCTTTTCTTCTCTTTCATCCTGTATTATAGTCATCAGAATTCCATTAACTAGAATTTCAGCATTTATTAAGAATGATGATAATGTGAACACCTTGATGCTATCTGACTCATTATCTATTAAATTCCTTTCAGCGTGATTTTAACAGCACCTTCAATATGCTGTCTCTGAATTATTTAAAAAGTGATATTCACAATAGCATTAATCCAAATACCTGATTAACTATAGTACCACAATTCCCTGTCATGAAAGATAACATAATTTATTATTCTTGTTGTAATGATAGTAAATTTCTAGCGAAATAAGTCTAGTTAAATTTAACATTAAATTCTCTGGTTGATTAACACAGTGGTAATTTCTTAACTGACAATATATTTTAATGCACTATATACTTTTTTCAAAATACAGAGATTCTTCTTTTGGATATGTTTATGAGCTGCTAATAATATTTAAAGAATCAATAAATAACAATCAACTCCACTCTACACTTTTTCTCAGGAATATGTCATATACATAACAGAACCTTAGAGTTTTCTGTGAAATATTTAATATTACAGAATCTTGAGACTGCATTGTAACAACAGCAAATACTTCCCTCTTGGGAGAGGGGATGTTCCAGTGATATAATGCATAATAAGGCATTGTGCTTCTACTTTTGGAGGCTTGTGGGTAATGAGGAGATAAAAAACAAATAAAACAACTGGAGGCAGTTTGCTCAATGGTAAATGCAGTAATGAAGTAATCTGAACCCTGAGTTTTGGCTAGAATGGGGACAAACCCTACTAGAGGACTTCCAGAGTTATAGACCATTCAGCCTTGGCCAGTGAATTAATAGGTAATCAGACACCAGCAGATGAAAAGAGCTGTTGATTAGTGCTTTGCTTTTTTTCCTTTCTCTTAGAAGCATTTGGTTTCCCTGTCTGAATTGTGAGCTGAAAGTAATCTGCAAAGTAAAATAATATAAACGCCTGAGTTGCCCTGCTGACATAGCACCGCCAATATGAGAGCAAAGGGTGTGAATGGGTGGCAAAGTGCTGCTCTAAAATGCAATCGCTAATTATAATTGATGTCTTAGCTTCTGTGGAGCATGTCGCAGTACAACAGACAAAAGATGAAATTCTGGTGCTTTCAAGCTCTCCTGGGCAAGATGGCCTTTCTTGAGAGGGTCAGGAAAACGTCATGGCTCCAGGTGCTAGTAACACCCCATTGTGCCATTAACAACAGTGTGCACTTAATTTTACACTTCAGGGAACTTAAAAATTCAGAAATTGAAGACTTATAAAGGAGGACATCACTGCTTTAATTAATTCCTTCAAAAAAGAGTTTTTAGGTCTGTGAAATTTCTTCTCTTTCTCTTTTTAGCCTCATTTTCTTTCTGCCTCCTATGGTGCTCACTCACAATCCCTGAATTAATTATTTTGTTTTTATTAACTATATCCATTTAATTTCATAATCTGTGTCATTATTTATAGCACGAATTTGTCCAGGTCAGCTACTGAGACAAGGCTAGTTGGAGCAGAATATATAATATAAACTGGCTTTGGAGCTAGAAATTTTAGTCCTGTATGTTGAATATACCAATGAAGTATCTGGATGGTGAGATTGAACCAAGTTTTACTTGCAAGATGTTTAGTGTGGAGACTTTAATCCTAAACTCTATCTTTTGGTTCCTTTCATTGCTTTAAAGCAATGCTAAAGTGAGGGCCAAGTAGTGTAACCTTTACAATATTGATTTCCTTCGAAAGAGCCAAAGCCAGTATAGAAGACTGTGCAGTCAGCTGTTAGCTGGAGGTTCTCCAAAGGAAAAGATAAACAGAGCTTGCAAGAGCCACCAGAGACCCTTCTAAAGAGCTGTAGGAATGCTTCCCTACTCCAAGGAAGAGAGCCGTGTAATATTCTATGATTGAACAGTGCAAACAGAAGATAAAAACAGTGATGATTTGTTAACCCTGGGATAAATTAAAATAAATAAGGTATCTAAAGAGGAATGATTGCAACTATTTATTGAATATTTTCTTTGTTTACAGAAATTGTTATTCACATCATTATTTAAATGATTCATTTAAAGGAGGATGTATAGTGTGTGGTCAGCTTACCACATTAAAATGCAAAAGTGTTTTCAACATGGTAAATAATATGGTGTGATGTCCACTAAAAAACATTCAGTTTTTTTCTTTTACTTACACATCAATGATTATATAAATAAAATTTCCCATTGTGAGATTTAAGTTACATGTAATTTGTTTATAGCCATGTCTGTTTCTGCTACATTGACTAATATACTATTAGATCAAGAGATTATAAAAACTTTGTGAATGAGAATATGATGTATATTTGCTGTAATATCTCCATGCCATTGTTTTCTGGTTTTCCTATTCACACAGCCCCTTTGTTCTATGCATTTTTTAACAGTCACTAGGACAAAATCCATGCTAAGTCCACTTGTGCTGGGAAACCCGGGTTCTTCAGTCCCTTAATCACATACTCTATGATGCTTAACAAGTCAAAATAAGCCCATCTTAATGCCAATACATTTGCCATGCATGTGGCATAAAGAAGCCTCATATTTTTATGTACTAAATCCTACTTTGAACCATATCAGTTATTAGTGTGAAATTGGAACTGTCATTCTTTGTGGGATCTCTTAGTTCCCATCACTCTCGTGGTCATAGACTCACTCTTCATAACGTAATTCCAACTCACTGTAGTTCAAATGAAAGAGACATGGCCTTGCATTCCAATTTAACTATCACGTGTAAATATTGCCAACATAGTAGGTCCAAAAAATAGGGCCAAAATATACTTCACACTGTGGTCCTATATGAAGTATAATCAGCATAATTTACTAATAATTTTCTAAATTGTGAAATGAAAGTATATATGTATAACATATTGATTATTAACAGTGCTACATATTAAAATCAGAGAGTTTCACAGGAGTGACATAAACTAGAAAATTAAAATTTCGCATCATTTTTGTCTGTAGAGATAATTACTGTTTAGCATCTGGGTTACTTTGCTAGGGATGCCGAAACAAAGTACCCAAACTGGGTAGATTAAACAACAGAAATCTTCTGTCTCATATTTGTAGAGCCTTGATGTCTGAGATCAGTGTGTTGGTGTAGTCCCCTCTCAGGGCTGTGGGGGAAAATGTCTTCCATGTGTCTCTCCTGGCTTCCAGTGGTTTGCTGGCCATCTTTCATGTTCCTTGGCTTCCACTGCATCATCCACTGCATCATCCTGACATCTGATCTCATTGTCTCAGGACATTCAACCTGTTTGTTTGACTGTCCATAATTGTCTCCTTTTAATAAAAACAACCATCAAATTAGATTAAGTGTCCACACTATTCCACTATCACCTCACCTTAACCACTTACATCTGCAATATTTTTTTCCAAATATGCTCATATCCTGAGCTTCTAGGGGTTAAGACTTCAGCATATCAATATTGAATGAAGATACATTTCAACCCATAACACCATTTCATTTCATTTTGTATGTTCTGTGCTCATGTAGTAATAATAATTATCCAAATTCACTAAGCCTAGATGCTGTCCTGGGACTATGCAAACCAATTTAATAATTTATCTCATTTATGAGAAAAGATCAAGGAAAGCATACTAAAATCACTATGCTACTAGTGAGAAAAACTTAAGCATAGAGAAAATAAGTAATGTTCCCAGCGTCACAGAGCCAAATCAAAATCTAGGCTATTGTCTCTCTGGCTGTTTGTAGAGTATTCCTGTTGTGCATTCCATTTTACAACCTTCGGTGTTAAATAGGCCACTTGTTGTGTAAACAGTCTGAACATAGTCTGTGATAGAAGAAGAGTACAGTGCATTCGCATTAAGAAATCACTCCAACCAGAACTATCTGACAAAGCCACAAGAGAGGTGACACCTTTTAAAAACTGACCTGTAATTATATGCTTAGGTTCTAAGCTATTAGGTCTACCACTTAGTTTTGTCAGTTTGGGTAAAAATAAATCCTTCAGTAATAATGCTATAATTGCTTTGCTTTGATATAAAATTTGAAATAAATATCTACATTTTTATATAAAAATTAAACATTCTAACAGAATTACTGTGTCCTATTTTGTCAGTTCTATACCTAGAACCACTGAATGGATTTCAAATGATAGAAATTTTTTAGAAGAATAAGTAAAATTAAAGAGCCTAAAATAATATTTAGTTGTTCTACGATGGAACTGTAAACAAAAGAACACTTAAGTAAGACACAATAAACTATCAATTGTTTTATTTAATCCTCACAAGATTGAGATTGGTATTATTGTTTATATTTTATAAATGAGGAAATTGAACACAGAGAATATAAACCCTTTGTTTTAAATCATACAAATATTTAGTGCCAGGTGTAGGACTTCAATCCACATCTACCTTACATGAGAACTGGGGTTCTTGTTGTTAATTGCTTAGCCAAATTTGCTTAATGAAAATGTTCTACTACCATTCAATCATTCGAATGCCAAGGATCTGCCTCCTAAATATGCAATAACCACAATGCTCTACTCTCCTTCCATTTTTCCAATTCATCAATAATATAGAATTCAAATTTATTAAGCAGATAGAAATATAGTTACATGCATTTATTCTCTATAGATAATGTAATATCATAATTGTTATAATTTAATACTTAGGAAAAACAAATTCAACCAGTATGTTACGTTAGAAATATACTATTCTTTATGGAAATTTCTATTTCTAAATGTAAACCCAAGATAAGGTGCATAAATAATTAAGCAAAAGGTAGGAATACAGATGAAGTTTTGACTTAAGGCAGAGCTATGAATTTAGCAATGTAATAGTTCTAGAAAATGAAAAGACCTCCAACCCCATAATAATTTTCCTCATTACCAGTTTCAGAATTTAAAAAAGGACATGTTCAAATATATTTGTTGTTAATAGATCTTTTTTGTTTCCTAATACCAAAGTATAACTCAAATGTATTGCCTTATTTTCCTACACAAGATGGTTAGCTTTTTGTTAAACATCTGTGGAGGGCACAAGCTCACATTCTCATATAGTGAGATTATAAATACTAAGGCAGATTACTTTCTTCATATCCTTGTGTGTCACATTTGAGAGAGATATGTGCATAGAATATTTCTATAACAATAAAAACAACAGGGCAGATGTGTTGATAGAATGTAACTTACTCGTTAGTGCCACCATCAGTTCTGGTAGGGACTGTGGAAAATTGGTAAGTCCACAGCCTTGTATACAGTAGGCAGACACTGGCCAGTTCCTGCTGTTGCTTTGTGTCTGACATTACAAAATAATCTTTAAAATCCTATTTTATATGAATTCTTCCAATTTTTAAATGTTGGCTCAGAACAGTTACGTGCCAAATAAAATGCATCTACGGGCTAAATCTGTTCTTTAGCTCACCAGCCCACAACTTTGGAAACACTGGATTTGGTTTCCAACAGTCATCAGCTGCCTTTTGGAACAGAGAAGACAATTTTAAAATGGCATCAATAAAAATCCTGGTTGGGATTCAGCTGCCAGCAAGCCATTAATTTGTTTAACATTATATGTTGGTCAAAGGGTTCAAAGTTGCAGCTGGGAGAAGAATAAATTCTGGGGAGCTAAAGCACAGCATTCTGACTGTAGTTAGTAACTGCATTATATACTTTAAAGCTGTTAAGAAACAAGAGATCTTAAAGATTCTCACCACCAAAAAAAGATAATCGTGGAATATAATGGATGTGTTAGCTAATGTTACGGTGGTGAGCACATCATAATATATAAATGTATTAAATCAACACATTGTATACCTTAAAGTGACACAATATTATATTGTGTAATTACACCTTAATTAAACCTTAACTGTACCTTAATTTAAAAAAAAATTTCTGCTACAGTGCTAGGGCAGCCAAGTTCTCTTCATTTCCATCTATTCTTCACGGAACAGCCACAGTTATCCTATCTAGGCATAAGCAGGTCATGTCAATCTTCTGCCCCAAACTACTGTTTCCATTTATAGCAAAAGCCCAAACATTCTAAGTTCCTACATGACTTTCCCCCATTTACTTTCCAGTCACGATCAGGCCTTCTATGGTTCTCCCCTCCCTTCCCGTGCTTTTACCTCCAACCCACTTCCTGAGCTCCTCGAGATTTACCGACTGCTCCAGAAAGGCTCTTCTTTGAGGGCATTTACCATTTTCTCTATCTAGATCCCTCTTTCCACTTATATCCATATGGCTTGTTCTCTCGTTTACCTCAAGTTCTCATTTAAAAGTCACTTTCTACATAAGGCCTTTGCTAGGCCATCTAAAATTTCAACCCCCTATCCCTGGCTCCTTATAGCATCCGTACGTATTTTAGTTATCTTTTCCCTGCCACAGTCTAACATATATCCCTACACCATAGGTTTGTGTAGGTTTGTGCTATAGGTTCACCCCCTCCTTGGCCTGCTTTTAAACATTTAGTTACGATTTTGTAAGAATTTCACATTTTATTTATTTGGACTATTTTTTTTAGTATTCTCTTTAATAAAACTGAGAGTATATATAGCATTATGCTCTAAATTTGCAAAGAACATTTCAGGGGACAGTGTGGATCAGGTCAATGTTTTCTGATGATTTATTTTATTACAGAGTTTAACTTAGTCAAAAGTCAGGCTAAACATTGAGGTTAGCTGTACAGGGAATATTTTTATATTATAGACATAAATATATTTCACACAAGTATGTTTAAATATTACTGAGCAGCCAATGCAATACTGGCATAAGTCAAATTATGTCATTTCTCTCTTTAACAATCCTTTAATGCCAATTTATATCACTCAGAATGAAACTGAAAGTTGTTGCAATGGCTTATGCAATCAGCTTCTTCAAAGCTGTAGTCAAATGTCGCCTTTTGATTTGCATTTCTGATGATACCAATGAAAGCTACAGTCACCTTCAGCCTTTTATTCTTCTTTTCTTTTATTTATTTATTTATTTACATTTATTTATCTATTTATGCCTTTTCTCATTATAAGTCTAAGCTATGCAAGGGCAGATATTTTCTGTTGAATTTCTTTAACTTGTCGCATCATAGTTTATCTTCTGAGATTCCCAGCACGGAGTTTCTACACATTCCGTACTGGAAGAAGACAATGGCATTCTTGAGCTCCTGACCATGCAGACAGTTTCCCAGAGAAGTAATACTTGAGAACTCAGAGAGTTATCTGCCCTGGGCCTATATCAAGTTCTGCAGCTCTCTCTAAACAACAACTGCAAATAGCCACATAGTTTGACTTCACGTTTTCCTAAGAAGCTCAGACCTCCGGATGTAGTAGCAGTCTAACAGAAAGAGCTTCCTAAAGCTTTCACCTTTGACAAGTACACAAGTTTCTGAATCACTAGAAAGAACCCTCAGTATAAATGAGGTGGTTGTCATTGACATAAGCATGAAACGATGATTTCTGAATTGTCTAGAAATTTTATGCTGAAATGTTGCAACCAAAAATCATTCTCAAATTCAATTGTGCATTACATCATTCCGAATAAGTGGTGTTGTGGTTTCAAACCAATAAAATTTCCACATGCTAAACATGTTACAGTTTATTTTTATTTATGCTGCATATCTAGTGTGGTCTGGAGGGGCAAAGAGCCTCTTTTCATTTCAGTCCCTGATTGTTGTGGAACGAGAGGGGTCATTTCAACATATGCCTTTAAAACTAGACACGGGAGGAAATGTGGAAAAACACAAATAATTTTGAAAGTTTCTGTGCAAAAGCAGAGCCGATAATCAACTTCAAAGGGGGTAAAGAAATGCAAGTGTCCTATGCTTTGATGGAAACATGGCAAGAATTGGAAGGACTGACCTATGTGAACATGTGTGAACAGCACTGACTATGCAAGAATATTTAAAATGTGACATGAAACTTTTGCTGTAGATAACTCCACGAAAAATGCTTGTGGGCAGTAAATGAATGGTTCAACTTTTGACAGATCATTATTAATGTTGCTGATCAAATGCCACAAGCAACACTTTAGTATAAAATAGTAACGATGAAGTTTATTGAGCCCTCTGCTCCTTCAGGAGCAGAGCACACCTCAGAGCAAACATTGGGGTGTCACAGGTAAGGAATGGGAGGGGGGGCTGGCAGGCTTCTGGCAGGATTTGTGCTTGTGCTGGAAGTTATCAGAAGTTTTTAAGGCTGTAGGGTCTTTTTCTGATGGCACACTGTCAGGAACTGGGAGGAATTCTGTCATGGGGTGCCTTAATCATTTTTATCTAGGATGTGAGAGGACTACAGCAGACTAGACTTGTCACTGCTGCAGGAGAGGCAGTCCCTGCTGTTCACAGTACAGTTCAGCCCAGCTCCCAGAACAGAGCACCTTCATTCCGTGAGCGTTAGTCACACGTGCTCAGGAGCATCCTGTCCTGGTTGCCAACAGAGCCATTTCTGGTTTTCACAGAGCTAGCAGTTTGTAATTTATTATTTTTAATAAAATTCAGTCATCATGACAGACAAAAACAAAGGTTATTTTAACATAGCAGTGGTAATAGATAGCAGTGGGCAGATTTAGTCTTAGGTTAACATTAGTAATTAGTTCCTTGATACATACTTAGAATTCAATGAGTACTACAATTTTAAAAATCACACAGACAAAAATTGTTCTAAGTACAAGTTATTATTGGTCTTCTTTGCCTGTTCTACAGATTCAGTGATTCAGTTAAGCAATTTACTTACATTTAAGCTAAAAAGTTAGCATGTCCCAGTATTTTGCATTTAGCAATTCCAGGTCACCTATGCAAAAATAACACCAAAAACAAAAGCCTTCACATCAGAAGTGTGTTCATTTGAAACAGCAGTGTATAACATTTTCTTTTAAATTTCCTTTAGGTTCAAGCAACATTACTATATTTCTAAATCCATTTGAGTAGCTTAAACACACATATCTACATTGATATACACACTCAAAATGTCATTATGGAGAAAGTTCAAAATTTATGTAATATTTACAAAGAATTAGATTATGAAAGCAAGAAATATGCTAATTATAGAAATGTTTCTAAAATCTTTCATGGGCCAAGCATTTCAATTATTAATCATATATAGTATATGTGTCCATATAAAATAAAAGAGATGCTTATATATTTTATCAAATAAAATAGGCTAAATTAAAATGCATTATAAAATTATTTAAAAATGAAAATATATTTATCAATAACAACCCAAAGAGGTGGGGGAGTGCTGTAGTACATGAGAATATTTCTAGGGAGATATTTAAGGCAGGCTGGTACATATGCTGAGATTCCAGTTTCCCTTTAGCAGACGAAAACCACAAAGGACAACACAGTAAAAGAAGCCGATGTTTGGGAGAAAGAAAGATGATACATGGAAGGGGTATTTAGTTGAAAGTAGAAGTTAGTAATATTAGAAATAGGACTTGTAGCAGCAGTGTGGCCAGCTGAAAAATCACCCCCAAAAAATATCAGGTCCCAATCCTGGGAACCTAGAAATGTTACATGATAAATTTAAAAAGGTCTTGGCCAATGCAATGAAGTTAAAGAACTTGAGATAGGCAGATCATCTTGGATTATAAGGATAGACCCTAAATACACTTACGCATTCTTATGCAATCCTTATAAGAATAGATTAGAGGAAGACTTTACACACACACAGGAGACAAGATTTGAAATGGAGAAATGAAAGACTCAGTATGCTGGCCTTTGGGTTCGGAGAGAGGTGACCATAAGGCAAGGAGTGCCGGCTGCCAACAGAAACTGGAAGAGGCAAGAAGCAGACTCTCTTCTAAGTCTGCAGAGGGAATCTTGCTGCCACCTTGCCATTAGCCCAATGGTATTGATTTCAGTCTCCTTGCCCCAGAATTATGAGAGAATACATTTCTGTTGTTTTTACACCTCCATTTTATGATAATTTGTAACAATAGCCACAGGAAACTAACACAAGCATCATACGTAAAATAGGTTGTAACACTACATAGATTCTTGATTATTAAAATGGGTTATAAAAATTGTGAGAAATCCAGCCTTGGCTGTATATCTCACTGGATTGAGTGCTGGCCTGTGAACTAAAGGGTCAAAGGTTCAATTCCAAGTCAAGGCAGGTACCTGAGTTGCAGACCAGTGAGACAATAATACAATTCGTGAAACACATGCTAGAAAAAAAAAGCAAGTGCTAGAGAACAGTAAAAAACAGAAAAATCAAATAAGATTACAGAAGCAAAAACTAAAATTAGATACCAAATCAATATATATAAATATAATAAAGTCATATAGAGGGTTATAAAAATAAATCCAACTATATAGGGTTGTAAAATTCAACTCTATATTGTTTACAGATAGACAAATCTACAATTAAATGATTTACAATACTTGAATGTAAAATAATAAGAGATATGTGGGGGAAATGCAAATAAAAAGAAAGCAAAGTTAATGTTAGAATGTTAATTAAATAGAAAGTTTTATATAAATAGTAGCAAATATATAAAACAAAAATTGCTAGAAATACAGGAAGGGCAGAAAAATGTATTTTTCTTCTCTAATAGTTCAAGGAGACACATAAAAAGAGGGGGAAGTGTAGAATCTATGTTAAGAAAATAGCAAAGACTTCTATAATATCCAAGAACAATAGAATCAAGATAGATTACAACACCAGCAATGAAACAAAAACAATGGAAAAATGTACAAAGCTTTATGAAAATTGACTCAGAGTATGTGGAATAAAGCAAAAACATCATTGTGCCATATTTAAAAAAATAACCATGATAATACCAGTATATTGTAAAAATCACTGAAAAATGGCCAAAGTTATACTCAGAGGAAGATTTATAGGCTTAAACATTTGTATCACTACAAGGAAGGTGAACATAAATTATTTTAACTGAGGAATCCTTAAAAGAAAACATAATATGCAAGATGATGGTGGTCAAAAGTTACAACTAAAACAATATACAAATATTCAATAATTGTTGGGGGGGTCACATACAGTTAAATTTGATGGATAAATAAACTAACGCAACAAACATGTCTTCCAGAGAGTGTGAGGTGTCAGAAAATCTTTCCAACTACTGTAAGAAGCCGATAATCCTTCAAATGAAATATAGACCAAAACAACAAAACCACAACAAAGATTTTTTTTTTAAAAAGAAATCATTAATAGAGTTTAAAATATAATTAAATATTGGTCTTTTGACAAAACTTGATTATTAAATCCTTTATGATTAATAGATTGTCAGGGAAATTTTAAAATTCAGTATTAGTCTTCTTGAATTTCAAAATAATAAAATATTTTATGTAAGTTCAAAATAGACTTTTTTCCCTTCTCACTTAAAAGTCTAAAGCTCAAAATTTAAGTGAAATTTTAATTCAAAAGCATTCTTCCCAATTATTTTTATCTGTTGGGGTCCACACAGGTTCTTTCTCAAAGATTATGTTCTTTCTGCAGCCGCAGTCTGTGGTATTGGTTTTGGTAACTGGTAAAGTGCCTTCAGAGTTTCTGAAATTGTTTTGGTTCAACATTAAGGCTGTAATTAGTCTAATTGTATTTTTATTTTTATTTTTTTATATTTTATTGATTATGCTATTACAGTTGTCCCATTTTCCCCTCTTCATTCCCCTCCCCCCTGCACACCCCCTCCCACCCACATTCCCCCCTTTAGTTCATGCCCATGTGTCATAAGTTCTTTAGCTTCTACATTTCCCACACTATTCTTGCCCTCCCCTGTCTATTTTCTACCTACCATCTATGCTACTTACTCTCTGTACCTTGTTCCCGTCTCTCTTCTTCCCACTCCCCTATTTCTAACCCTCCATGTGACCTCCATTTCTGTGTTTCTGCTCCTGTTGTAGTGGTTTGCTTAGTTGGCTTTTGTTTTAGGTCTGGTTGTTAATACCTGTGAGTTTGCTGTCTTTTTACTGTTCATATTTTTTATCTTCTTTTTCTTAGATAAGTCCCTTTAACATTTCATATAATAAGGGCTTGGTGATGATGAACTCCTTGAACTTGATCTTATCTGAGAAGCACTTTATTTTCCCTTCCATTCTAAATGACAGCTTTGCTGGATAGAGCAATCTTCGATGTAGGCCTTTGATTTTCATGACTTGGAATACCTCTTTCCAGCCCCTTCTTGCCTGTAAGGTCTCTTTTGAGAAATCAGCTGACAGTCTGAGGGGAACTCCTTTGTAGGTGACTGTCCCCTTATCCCTTGCTGCTTCTAGAATTCTCTCCTTCATTTGAATCTTGGGTAATGTAATTATAATGTGCCTTGGTGTGTTCCTCCTCAGGTCCAACTTCTTTGGGACTCTCTGAGCTTCCTGGACTTCCTGAAAGACTATTTCCTTTGCCAGATTGGGGAAGTTCTCCTTTATTATTTGTTCACATAAGTTTTCCACTTGTTGCTCTTCCTCTTCCCCTTCTGGTACCCCTATAGTTTGGACGTTGGGACGTTTAAAGAAGTCCTGGAGGTTCCTAAGCCTCGCCTCATTTTTTTGAACTATTGTTTCTTCTTTGTTTTTTGTTTGGTTGTTTCTTTCTTCCTTCTGGTCCACTCCATTGATTTTAGTCCCAGTTTTCCTCCCATCTCTATTGGTTCCCCATGCATTTTTCTTCATTTCACTTATTGTAGCCTTCATTTTTTCATCTAATTTGTGAGCAAAATCCACCAATTCTGTGAGCATCCTGATCACCAGGGTTTTGAAATGTGCATCTGATAGGTTGGCAATCTGTTCGTTGCTTAGATAAATTGGCTCTGGGGCTTTGATTTACTCTCTGGTTTGAGCCATTTCATTTCTGTTTTTTTTTTTTTTTGTCTAGTGTTGGCTGTTATGTAGTGAGGGGTGGAGCCTCAGGTGTTCCCCAGGGCAGGGCAGCCCAGTCGCTGGGTAGTGACGCTGTATGTGGGGGTGGGGTCTGAGAGGAGACAATGGCGCTTGCCCTGCTTACTCTCAGATTCTAGTCCGTTCCATCATTTCTCCTTTGCCTGGATTATCTGCGCGTGAATGTGGGACCACCCGGTCAGCCAGCTGCCTTGTTCGACCTCACTGGTTCTGCACAGTTGCCACCCCGTGCCCGGGGTTGGCTAGTCGCTGCCTGTGCACCTGGGGGCTGCCAGTCGCTGCTGCCTGCGTTCCTGGTCCGCACCTCTGCTTTTTCCTGCCGTGACTCCGCCCCTCTTACCAGTCTGGATGAATTGTTGGACTTCCAAACAGTTTGATTTTCTGAGTTCTGGTTGTTTTCTTGTTTCCAAATCTTTGCTGTCCTTAATTTTGGTTGTGTGAGGAGGCACAGTGTGTCTGCCTACGCCTCCATCTTGTCCGGAGTCTAGTCCAATTGTATTTTTAAATTACCAAATTTAAGTATACAATTTAGTGCATTTTTCAAACGTATATAGTCATATAGCCACTATAGCAGTGCTGATATATAACATTTCCTTCACTCCAAAAACCTCCCATGTAGCACTTTTTAGTGAACCTCTGAACCTTGACAACCATGAACTACTTTCTATTATTACAGTTTTAACTTGATAAATTTTGTATGAATGGAAAGATGACAATGTACATAGACTTTGTGTCTGTCTTTTTCCCCTTTTAAAAAAATGCATCAATGTTGTTCCTTGTTTTCAACATATAGAGCTCCAAACTATAAACAACTCAAAGCTTCACCAACTGGTCAATATATAAACAAATCATCCTATATTTACACAGTGGAATCACTCATATTTTAAAAAGACCAAAATATTAAGAGACATGATCATTAAAGAACTAGTCACATAACCACCAAAGTTGAGGGGAAAAATACATCCTGATTCTCCGTCAGTTGTGCCAGGACACAGTACTTAGTATTACTATAGTCTAAGAGAGTCTTATTCATATAGGAGTGAAGAAGTGGATACAGAAATGTATCTTTGATTTTAGCCAAAAGCAGGAGTAGCAGGCCGTCTGGAACACCAAGCAGTATGTGCCAGCTGTCTGGAATCCATGATGAATTCACTAACATTCAATTAGGAAATGCCCCAACAAAAGGTTAATTTTGTCTCAACACATTTACCACATCAAGAAGCCAACCATTCTCCCTGGCTGGTGTGGCTCAGTAAATTCAGTGCTGGCCTGCAAACCAAAGGGTCGCTGGTTAGATTCCTAGTCAGGGCACATGCCTGGGTGGAGGGTCAGATCCCCAGTAGGGACTGTCTGAGGGGCAACCACACATTGATGTTTCTCTCCCTCTCTTTCTCCTTCCTTTCTCTATAAAAATAAATAAAATTTTAAAGAAAATAAGAAACCAACAGTTCTATGATATCTGCCTTGTCTGCCTTGTAGGAAAGGTCTCCATGTTTGTATCAGATAGAGAATCATACTCCGCCGATTTCTAAACCAAAATTGGCCTTGCTGAAACCTGTGCTGCAGCGAAAAGAACCTGGGGACAGGGTGGGCTGATTTGAACTGCACTTTGGTGATGTGCTTCTCAAAATATTTTTCCACTATTTTCAATTTCATAAAATTTTTCAGTAATGATCGCTCTGGGTATTGCCAGTATCTGCATACCTACCAACAATAATTCTCTCACCTTAAAATACACTCTAATATTTTTGTAGAGTATTTTTCATTCTTGAGCTGTAGACAAGTCTCTCTATCCCTCCACAGAATTCTCTATGGCCCCAAGCGCAGCATGGAATTTGATTCAGTGTGTTTAATCATGTCTACATAAGCCTAGCTCTAACAATGTAAAGCTGGAAATTCCCCTATGCTCCATAGAACAAGCAAACTTAGATCCTTGCATTTTAACTGCATAGAACTTGTTCTGCACATAAATGCTTAAAAAGACTGGAAATATCCATTTCCTTACAATCAAATCTTTTTTTCAGTCAAACATTCCAAATACAGGTGAAATTCTCCACCTGTAGTAGAAGCTAGCAATAGCCTGCAAACCATCACTGCCTGAGCCTGCATAAATGTCCTTGGGATTGTGAATGTTACCTTGGTCACCTAAAGGGCCAGCTTTGGAGAAGGCACTCATGAATTCTGATGTTTTTCTAACTGAATACTCCCTTCATTTGTGCCTACTCATGAAGGCCTCTGAAACACCATATTTGAAATGCTCTTTCAGCCCCCATAGAAACCATCAATCCATCTTTCTTATTGTATTTACCCATTAATCTTTATGAAATGCCTTGATATTCCTGTGGAGCCCAACACCTCCCAGAAGGTTTAAGTAGCTTTGCCTTCCTCCCTGCTTTTGTAAATAGCCACTTAGCCATGGACAAAACCCCTATAAACAAAAGTCAACACCAAATTCAAAATACCACGTAGCTCAAGGCTTAAAAGTTGTAGTCCATGTGCTACTAGAAATCATAATTCTATCTTTGCTTTAGCATGTTTGATAGAAATATTTTTATTGGGATGGGTTTTTTAAAATTATAACTGGTCATATATCTGATTAGAGCAGTATCCACTTGTTCAAAAGATAGTGCCTTGGACAGGAAGGAATCATAGACTCTCTTACATGGAGGGTACACTTAAGAATGTATGAAACTATGCAGAAATATTCTCTAAAGCAACCCTTGACAGCCTTACAGACTTTGCATGAGCATATTCAACAGTGTAGTGATCAGAAACCTTCATAGTTGCTAATGCATTAAAAAAAACTCTAATCATTCTTTATTTCTTATTAAAGAGTTGTATAGATATTTGAGCAGAGAAATATAATGAAATCCAAACTATTTAGCATGCTGCTCAGACATTTTTTACAAACTGAATTCAAATCACTGGTCTACCTTCTTCACTGTTTATCCTTTATACAAACCTAGCATACCTTCACAAGCACATCCATGGTAAATATCTCCAAACCAACTTCACTTCTTCCTCTCCTCACTTGAATGTGAACAACATTTTATCCTCAGTATATCTCAGTCTATATATTTGCAAACAACACAAAAAATGGCAATAAGTTTCATCTGATAATTATGTGGTGAGAATTAGATGAGAATAAAGTGCCTAGGAGAGTACCTAGAATAAGTAGCTAGTTTATGCCAGGCATTCCTATTATTGGTGTCATTATTATTTTTATTTTTATTAATATTATGTCTCTCACTTTCTCTTATTCCCTAAATCTAATTCTAGTCCATTCCTTTGTATCTTGTTGGCCACACATTCCCTTTGACTGGAGTCACCTTTGGCATTTTCCATCTTGATTTGATTTTTGGCATAGCATCGACTGCCACTTTTGGTTTTTGTCTTTTAGCTTCACCTGTGAACGCACAGGCTGAATTGCCCTCACCCAGCCACAGTCTGACAGTCAAAGTGAGAGGGGAAGAAAATTCTCAGGAGTCGAACTTGTTTTGGGCCTGAACTGCTACAGGTCCATAATTTGAGCCTGAGCTCAAATTATGCTTTAATATTGAACATACAGTACAAACTACAGTTCAAGTCTTCCCCCTCCAAATCTTCATGGGTGTCACTCTGATTCCTGCTCAGTAAGTTATGCAGAGTCCTTTGAGACTGACTGTTTTCTTCACTAAAATGACTCTTCAGGATACAACCAAGACATACATTTTTAGGTCATTCTAGGAAACATGCATCTTTAATGTCTAGCAACTGAATTAGTGCTTTTCTGCTGTCTTGAGGTCTATTTGGCAGGGGCTTCATGGTCCTCAGGGAGGTTAGAATCACCAGGAATTTTCCAACATCTTTTATCTCTTAGGGGTTAGCATTTAGTGATCATCAAGTCTAATGATGTTTTCATGTCTTTTTTTTTTTTTTTTCAAAATTCAAGTAAGGGTACTTGAATATTCTGGACTTAAACCTTCGTGCCTCTTTTGGTATGTAGGTATAGCTATGAATCTCTCCTTGCAAATGCTGTACATAGCCCTTTAAGAGGGCAGCTCAACAGAAAACTTTCTGTGCAACTCAGCAGTTTCTTTAGATCTCACCCTTTTACATTTTGTTAGATAACTTTCTCATATATTTGAAGATATGTACGTCTCCAGCTTCCCATTATTCTTGAGTTATCTTCCATGGTAGTTATTTTTATTTATCTTCCTTTGAAGTTATTTTAAATAAATATCAACACAACTTATACCAGCTTTTCACAAGTAAATGTGTGAGTAGCCCACCCTTAGCATCACAATCCTACCCCATGTCTTGAGTCAGTCCTACATCAAAGGGTCATAGTGGGATATAACATTTTAAAATGTATCTTTAAATTCAAAGATACTGCTTCTCAAACCACTCATGTGAAAGGGCCTGATTTTCTCAATCAATCTGTCCTGGATTGATTCTTCTAACACATACACACTAACAACACACAAAAACCTATGAACTGTATAATGAAAACTTAAAAGGTATACTCAAATAATATACCTAAATTGTTACCATTAATATTACATTTTGATAAAGATCATACATTAAAATATATTTTTTAAATGAGCACACAGGCAATGAATATAGAAAATGTTTATAATACAACTATTTGCTCTTCTGCAATGTAAAATTTCAAAATGCCCTGAAGGAAATTAAACTATCCATAGTAATATTATAGTTGACTGAACACTATGTATATCAATATTTAAAGGTTGGAGTGATGAACTGGTTTCTAATTTGTTAATATTTCTAATCTAGGTTGCATTGATGGCAATGATATCACAACCGATACATTGTAAACAGATTCTGTTTTTTTTATCATTACTTATAGAAGAAGCCAATCTACCAGGTATGCTGATGAGAGCAGGAAAAACCCTCCAAAGCAATTTCAGCAAGCTCAGAATATTCTTTTTAAACTTTTACTCCAATAGAGCAAATAGTGTGATGATGTACTTTTAAAATTTATCTTCAACTCATCAATAGCTAGTCTCAACTATTTGTCTTATAAATACAGTTGTATTAAATAATAATGATTTAAAAATGAGTTATGAGTTGTATGCTATTTTATTTGCTTTTCTTCCTGATAAAAAATATTACCTAAAATCATTTTTTGGCTAATTAACTTTCCTCCATTTTCTAAAACTGTTGGGTTTCTTTTCGTTTGTGCCATGTAGCATAACTTAACCATTGGAGTGATTCTACACTATACTCAGAAATCCTGATCACATTTAATGCATGTGCCGTTCATCGGCTTCAGTGACTGAGTATTCTACCAAAATTATGTTCTTCCTTTGCAAAACCAGTGCCTTAAATACATAGTTAGTAAGTAACATATACTTATAAAAGACATTTGAAAATAGACTGTAACTATTACATTATTTCATGCAAAATTAGCAAATTAATTTTGTCAATCATCAGAAAACAGAAAACAAAAACTGTGTCTTAGCTTAAATATGGCCATCAAAATGCTGATGATCTGAAGAGACTAGATGTTTCTAATTAAGTTGGATTAATTCAATGGGGGGGAATTAATATTTGTACTCAACAATAACAATGCAATGAAAATACCAGATATAGCATAACCTATTGTTTTAATATAATTTTATTTTCCCCTCATACATATTAGCATAAGCATCAGCTTATTACTGTCTAAACAGCACAAGTACCAGCTTAACAATTTATATCTTAAAAATAAATATAATCTATCTTTATCGAGATCTATGAAAACACAATTGGAGAATCACCTGGTAATACTGTGATAGCTTCATGTAAGAAAGATTTCAAACTGTACCATTAACTTCTCCTTTTTAAATCATTTATCAGCCCCTTTCTATTTACGTATTTCATCTGGTGCCTGAGAATGAACTTTAATTCTTACCATCTGTGCCTTGGCCAGGAATGTCCATATTCCTTTAATGCATAAACATATCCCAAATATTTCTCATTCTGTTAGTAAGAACCATGAAGCACAGAAAATGATGTTTCAAAGAGGAGCCAACCATGAGAGATCATTTATTGCTCCAGCACTTTGAAAAATCTATGAAATTCCTTTATGGCTTCTTCATTATATTTTCAATGGAACAATTAGTTTGAGTGGCTACAAACACTGAATTTTCATGACCATATTAGCCTTTGAAGCCAAAATTATTGAATGTACTATTCTCTATGCAAAATACAGTGGGATGTGGTTAGTCTGCTATTAAAAAGCATAAGTTGCCTCCAACTGGAAAACTAGTTGAGAGTTAATTTCCTAACAGCCTATCTGGTCACACTTTAAAACCCAGGCAGTTTGCATTATTCAGTAGTTTGTTCCAAGGAAAAATTTTACAAGTTTTGAGAGAAGTAACTCTGGCTTTTTTAGTATTTATTAAAGCTCCTGCAACAAACAGGAACATCTCAAATACAAAAGTAGTCCCTTGAAAACCTTGGTTGCAATTTCTAAAGGTAACAAGACATTCTCATGTCCCTTTGATGCAAGCACATTGTAGAATTATCTCAAAATTAATGACGACATAACTCTATCACCAACTGGAGTAATTTCCCACTGCTTGACAGCATAAATGCATGATTAAATTATCTTTAAATAAAATGACTTTACTTTTACTACTGGACCTTAACTGGTCCATGTTTTTACATTCCAGGAAGTTTTGGGTAATATTTGGAGGTTTCCGTGTAGACCAGGGATCAGCAGACATTTTCTGTAAATAAAATTGTAGTAAATATTTTAGGCTTTAGGCCACACTGTTTCTTTGAAGAGTAAGTGTGCTCTGCCTTTGCAGCAGAGAAGGTGCAGTTGATGATGCTTAAACAAATGGGGTACCTTAATAAAACTTTATTCACAGAAGAGGTGGCTGATGGGTGTTGACCTTCATGACCTAGTCCACCAAGGATTACTTAAAACAATAAGGACCTGTGTCTCCCATTTCCTCAAGCCTAAACTACTTTCCTAGTTGAAGGAGCAGTCATATCAAGAAATAAAAATATCGTGTCCTTTGGAAATACATTCTGTATTCATTGTAGCAGTCCTCCTTGATTCAGGGAACTTGTGATGGTTAATCTTTGTATCAACTTGGCTAGGTTACTATGCCCAGATAGTTGGTTAACACTGGTCAGGATGTTGCTATGAAAGTACCTGTGGTATGAGAGGACTATTTAAATCAGTATAGTTAGAGTAGGCAGTTTATTATTCATAATGTAAACAGACTTCATTTAGTCTGTTATTTATTTTACAGTATGTTTAAAGATGATGAGTTAAGTGAAAATGTAGAAGTGATGTTCATATGTATCTCTATATTAATGACATTTCATGTAAATCAAATAATATTTTTTCTGAAAAAATCTTGCTCATTTATCTGTGCATGTGTGGCAGTGAGGTGACGGATGTCGATTGCTTGCTGTCATCGCAGCAGCAGAAGTTTACAAAGAGTTTTTATATTGTTAACATTATATTCTTCAAATAGAAAATCAACAAAATTAATTCCAACAAAGGTTTAATTTTTTATCCAATCCATGTAATCGATTAGTAAGTCTTTTAAAAGTTCACTTTGGTAAACATGAAACATCGGAAATCATTGAGATGATTAATATAAACTCAGCTGCACAATTCAACACTCAAGACAAAATGCCTTTTGCATAGTAACACAAATAAAAATTTGGTTTAGCACACCATGTTGGTAAACACATCATTTACTGAATGAGGGAAGTGTGGAGTATAAATATATTTGCAATTATTTATTATGTATATATAATAAAATTTGCATCCAAATAAGATGCAATTTTAAGAGGTAAAATTGTCAGATTTTAAAAATATTTTATATAAACAGTACACCTGTTATTTATTTATGCTGAGATACAAATACAAATTTTGCATATTAGAATGTTTTGTCTCTGCTGCCTATTATCATTTAGATCTTGGAAATATTTGCACCTTTAAAAAATACTAAATTACCCTAGCTCTGCTACAATGGCACTACATATTTTTATGAGAACTCTAAATTTTATATGCCTTTAAAAATACTTGAAAATCTTTAATTAATATAAGGAATTGAGAAAAAAATCTTCAACATTTTTGTTAACTAAAATTGATGTAAAGAATGCTCCAAAGTAAATACAGATATTTATTACTGCAAAATAATGACAGAATAAAAAATAAATTAAACAGTAAGAGGTCATATAGCATAACTTGGAAATTCTACCATTGGGGTTTATTTTTTCTTAAATTTAAGAGAAAATAATTTAAGTTATTTTTAAACCATTAATTTTTAAGTGTGGCTTTCAGTATATTAATACTGTTGAGCAACAGCATCATCATCCAAAGCCTGAATATTTTTCATATTCCAAAGCTGAAAATTTGTATGAATCAACAATGACTCCTGCACAGGCTGGCATGTCTCTGTGGATTGAGCACCAGACTGCAGACCAAAAAGTTGAAGGTTTGATTCCCAGTCAGGGCATATGCCTGGGTTGTGGGCCAGGTCCCAGTAGCGGGTGTGTGAGAGGCAACCAATTTTTGTTTCTCTCGCACATAGATGTTTCTTTTCTCTCATTCCTTCCTTCCCCGTCTATCTAAAAATAAATGAATGAATGAATGAATGAATGAATAAATAAATAAATAAATAAATTGTGATTCCTTCATTTTCACAGTCCCTGGTCACCACCATTCTATTTTTTGGCTGTATGAATTGAAAACTTCTAGGTACTTCAAAAATGTGTAATCATACAGTGTTTGCCATTTTATGGCTGGCTTATTTTACTTAGCATAATGCCTTCTAGGTTTATCCATGGTGTAACGTGTGTCAGAATTACTTTCCTTTTTAAGGCTAAATAATATTCCACTGTATGCCACATTTTGTTTATTCATTTATCTGTTGATATACACTTGGGTGGCTTCCATCTAAGAATTTTAGTTCTTACATTTAGGTCTTGATCCAATTTTGAGTACTTTTCTTTTTCATTAGGAGTAAGATAAAAAGCCAACTTATGTTTGTTTGTTTATTTGTTTATATAAAATTTTCCCAAGATCATTGTTTGAAAAGGCTGTCCTTTATCCATTTAATATTCTTGGAGGCCTTGTCAAAAATACTTTGACCATATATGTGGTGGTTTATTTCTGATTTCTCTCCATTTCTTTACTCTATATAAGTGATTTTCTTTCCCTTTTAAAAATATTTTATTTATTTATTTTTCATGAGGGGAAAGAAGGGAGAAAGAGGGAGAGAAATATAATGTGCAAGAGAAACGGCAATCAGTTGCCTCATTCATGCCCACAACTGGGGGCCTGGCCCACAACCCATGCATGTGCCCTGACTGGGAATCAAACCAGCAACTTTTAGGTCTGCAGGAAAGTATTCAGTCCACTGAACCACATAAGCCAGGGCTATATGAGTGATTTTCAACCGCTGTGCTGCAAGAGGCATACTGGTGTGCTAAAAGAATTTTCCAAACATGCATTTCCTGAATATTTATTAATGGGCACTGTCAAATTAAAAAAAAAAAAGACAACAGCCTATACAACAATAGCCACCTGGTGTGAATGAATCAAAATTATACCTATTTTTATCAGATTAGCAAAATATGTGTGTATGTGTATATATATATAAAATATATATATTTGGTGTGTTGCAGAATTTGAATAATTACTTGATGTGTACCATGAGATGAAAAAGGTTGAAAAACATTGGTTCATATGTCTATCATTGACAGTAACACATTGTTTTGATTACTGTAGTTTTGTAATAAGTTTTGAAGTCAGGAAGTGTAAGACTTCCAACTTTATAATTTTTCAAGATTTTTTGGCTATCTGCTGCCCCTTGAGATTCAAAGTTAGTTTTAAATTGGATTTTTTGCTATTTTTACAAAAAAAAATCATTGGGCAGAGCTCCTATTTATAATTGAATAATTATATTTCAATATTTGAATAAAATACATTGAAAAATTTATGATACTGAAACATTTTAATTTGTCAAAATTTAAAAGAATTATAAATGGAAACTCCTTAACAGACACATTTTTTTTTTGCAACAATTTTCTTGTTTCATCCATTTTCTTTAGTTTACTTTCACCACAGTCACCAGAGCTCTTCCCTCTGGTCTAGCACAGGGTAGAAAGGAGGCTGGAGGAAGTGCTGTCCTTTAAAAGTTCACGTAAACAAGAACAATGTGACTAACTGTGCTTTGTTTGGAATTCTCAAAAATTTGAAGTAATATGTTATGAAGTACAGGGGAAAGAAACACCTATCTCCCAAGGTCCAGGGAAAGTTTTTATCCAATATTTTTTATCTAAATAATTTTATATGTGTATGTATGTGTGCATGTGCATATATATACACACATATATTATTATTTTAAAATATATTGTAACGCATCCATTATTAGATAACACAAACATTAGTTCCAATTGTAGGGTAAACGTGAGATTGCAGAGAGAACTGCCAGCGTGTCCGTGTTCAGAGCGCCACTGCACCTCTGCTTCATGCTCATGTCCTTCATATCCTGTTCCCAGCAGAGCAGCCCAATGATTCTTTAACACAGTAAGGGGCAGAATGTAGCCTGAGAAATAAGATCGACTCCATATAAAACCAGGTATTTTCATGGTCCCGTACCATTGAATGAATGAATGAATGAAGGGGCAGAATGTAGCCTGAGAAATAAGATCGACTCCATATAAAACCAGGTATTTTCATGGTCCCAGTCTTGCTTTGCTACTTAGTTATCCTTCAGGTACTTAGGATATGATAGGATCAACATTTCTGTGAGTTGAATAATTGTGTTCAGGCATAACTGACTATAGAGAGATGATTGTGTGTATTCTCTGGAGTAAAAAATCTAGGTGCTATAAAAAACATGGATTTATAAAGGAATGCTGAGAGTAATAATAAAGACAGTAAACTTTATCAACAAAGTATTAACAATGAGTCAGGAATTTGAAAATCTCTGAGAATGTTGAGCAGATTGTCAGTAGTATTAGGAAATTTGCAGTCTTATTATGCTTCAGTGATATTAAATAAACTACATATCATTACTGAAAATTATTAATGGAATAAATATATTTACATTTTTATCCTTTCATCTGTCCCATGTTTTATTCTCTCTTTGAGGTGTATTTATTCATAAGTTCATACACAGTATAAATGTTTATTAAGGTGAAGTGAAAGATTCCTTGATAAGCCCTGGTATGGCTTACTTGGTTGGAGTCTCATCGCATACTCCAAAAGGTGGCAGGTTCCATTGCCCCTTGAGGCACAAGCCTAGATTGTGGACTCAGTCCCCAGTTGGGGTGCATACAACAGGCACCCCATCAGAGAAAACCATGTGTTTCTCTTTCACATCCATATTTCTCCCTCTCTCTCCCACCTTCATCCTCATTCTCTAGAATCAATAATAAGCATGTCTTCAGGTGGGGATAAAAAAAATCCCTTGATTACCCAACTTAATACTCTTCAAAGAAGAATCCTTTTATGTTATGCTATTATTTTATTACTTGTATTCTTACCATCTAGGTCCTTTATATGACTTAATGTAAATCAAGTTACCATTGCTTTTCTAAATTATATCCTATGGGCTGAGCCACACTGTACTGTAGAAGCAATTTCTATCTTGTAATAATGGGTGGGCCATATTATCCTTTATTTTCTCTTTACTATTGATACAGTAATTGAATTTTGATTCTACAAATTTACTAGCAGCCAATTTTTATTTTTGTGATCAAAAAGACAATAAGAAAAATGTGCCCATCTGATCATATGTCTGTACTCTAGGCTTTTCCGAATTATAAACTTATATGGAAAATATAAATTATTATTACTCTACACTTTCTTGCAGGAACATCTGAATTGAATAAAAGGCAGCACAGATGCTTCCTTTCCTCCTTTTCTTTGTTTTCATTTCTGGTGGTGCGTGTAATCTGGGGATTTGGCAAAGCTTCTACACAGTTCTCTTATCTCCAACTCCAACCACATATCCTTTCAAGGAAATACTCCAGAAAATTCTCTAAAAAGGGAAGACAAAATCCTCCTTCCTCCCACTAATAAATGGTAGAAGTAAAAGAGAAAAAGAATGAAGTCATCTGAGAGTTCAAGATTGTAATTTAAAAGGAGCATTTTGAAGTGTTCCTTCTAAAAATATACAATTACATTTGATAATTACCTTCCTACTTGGTCAATAATAATAATTTAAGGATGCAAAAAGTAAAACTCTAATACTAGAAAGTTAAAAAAAACTACTAGATTATATCAACTGCTAATAACTTTTTCTCATTCCTCTTAAAAGATAAACATTATTTATCATTTTATATAAACCATAATAACCTAAAATGGCTAGAAAAAAATCCTGTTGTAAAGTAATGGAGAACTCGCTTGAATTCCTTTTTAATTTTTATTAATTTCAAACTCATATGTTAGACAAGCCCCTGGGAGAGTAGTGGAAATCACCAAAATAGGGACAGAAGAGAACTTTATTGTCTGCAATGGGTTGAAAGCTTAATAGATCAGTTGCATGATTTGGGCCCATGATTTAAAGTCTCTAGACATTTACGTGGGTGAGTGCAACTGTGTTTATTCACAGAAGATTTTCTCTGGGCCAGGCACTGTGGTAAGCATTTTATATATTTTTCTCAAATAAATTGCATGGCAAGTTCACAAGCTAAACATAACTATTAATTTCTTGATTGTATAGATAAATTTAGATTATTTTAGAGAAATCATAGTAATTTGCTCAAGATGAACTAATTTCAAATCCTGGCTTTGTTACTAGCATGTTAATAGAGGTAGCACCAAACTCACAAAAACGTAACACTTATGTTACATTGCATTAATTTATTAAAAATGATCTGTTTACTAATAAAAGTTCCCTTGGATTATGCTCAATAAACTTTAACAATTTATATTCATTATTCCATAAAGAATTACAAGAATCTAAGTTTGGGCAAATGAAGTTCTCTAATTTTATTTCCCCCTCCAGTGTGCTTTCTACCAGCAATTCTCTAATGTAACGTTTTAGTGACTGATTATAACCGTGAGAATATTTTACAGGGTGCAGGAAAGTTTCATTATCCTCTATCATAGGAATCATGAAGTTACTAAATTGAGGTTGATCTTAGAATCAGTTTTAGACTAATCAGCCTATTTTCATTTGGGACACTTTAAAGAGAAGGAAGAACAAGTTATATTTCAGGTTATTTGATGGCAAATAGGAGTGTACAGGATGCCTTGTGACCTTGTTACATGAAATACTAAAGATCACTTAAGAAAGAGTCTAAAGCATGTATGGCAGAAAGCTGATTTTCAGGTTTATTAAATGCACAAACTAGATAGTTTTCTACAGTTAAAATTCAAACTCTGATTAATAAGATTTGATCAACAGTATTCTTAGAGTCACCTCTTCTTCTCCCTCTCTCACACTTTACCCCTCTCCTTCCCTGCCCCCGCCATCTCCCTTTCTGTTTAAATCAACTAAGTACATCTGTGTACTTTCCATCCAAGAAACTCAACAAAGTATTCAATGTTAGTTCCTTTCATTTTACACCAGTTAATCTCCAAAGAAAACCATGCACAGAATATATTTTACTACTTATGCAATATTTTTCTTCAAAAATGTTACCACAAATATATCATTTTGCAGTTGAAACTCATCTATACAAAATTAGGTTTCAAAATTTTCTTACCAATGTTATCTTATTTATCCATGTGTTTATATCTGTATTAATACAATAACTCATGATCCAGGCATTGGAATGACTACAAAGAACAAGACAAATCTCTACACTTAGAGGATCAGTCTATCTAACACGAAGGCTAGCAGGCAAATGGACAACTGTAATACTGGTAAAGAAGCTAGCTCACTTCTGTGGAGAGAAAAGAAAAACTAACTCTACAGGAAAGATTATATAGCCGATTATTTAGGTTTTAGCCCTCCAACATCTCTTGTTAGATTAATAACATTTATTTTATAGTTCTCAATCATATACCTTTTCTGACATAATCAGCCTTCAAATAGCCACCTATAAGAATTGTTATTTCAGTAGTGACAAAATAATTCTGGATTCAATCTTGAAAAACATTTTCTTTTTTATCTTTGTGGAAAGTGAACTAATGGTACATGCATATAATAGCTTATTAACCAAATCCTGTTTAAAAGTCAAAAAGCAGGAAGTGTTATAACAATGAAAAATTTCTATTTTACTTATGCAGTACTCAGAACACTCTGCAGGATGTCCTTGTTCACATCAACATGATAAATACACTGAAGAGAGAAAGTGGATACCATGTGTGTGTTTATATAGGAAATCACAAACCAGCATAGGCAAATGAACAAAGAGATGAATATTGTCATGGTGAGCAAAGAGCTTGATGTTGATGCGGTTTCTTCAATAGAATGTCACCTTTTATTTTATTGCAAACATTTCTATAAAAATATAGTAAAAAAACATAATTCAAGTGTTTCCTTTTTTGTGGCTGCAAGATTCAGCTAACACAGTAAATCCTGTCAGGTATCTGTTTATTCCTCCATTCTTAGGTATCATTAAAGGGACATAAGATGAATTTAAATCTTAGATATTGAAAGAAAACCTGCAAATCTGCATAAAGTTTACAAACTTACATTTTCTTAAACATATTTAATTCTTCCTCACCCATTAGTTGGTAGTTCTAAAATGTGATACAAAATTATACTGTTTCTGTCTTAAAAATATTTCTCTTTGTGTGGAAAAAGATAATGTCCATGTCACTAATTTTTAATTTATGTTTAGACCCAGAAACATCTTTTAACAATATAAATAAATGGAAGAATATGGTTTATACTATAATCAGATTTTTATTCAATTTTCAAAAATATTTATAATTTTAAGTTACATTTATCTTTCACCAGCTCTAATAATGTTACCAGATATATCTCTAATTTATATAGTTTTTATAGAAATAGAACACTGATGTTTTTAAAGGTTGACAGCTATTAAATCAGACCTTAAAGCAATGAAGTCATGAACCTTTGTCCTACAGACCTAATTTTAATTAATCAGATCACCTTTCACCTTGAAAAATAAAAAGGGCTTTCAGAGTAAAGACCCAGACTTTATAGTTTTATGGAGTGGTTATGAGCATGATTTTGATCTGATGACATTTACATGGGCCAGGTTACAAGATAAAGTCTATCTTCCCAAGACTGACTGAAGTTAATTTATGGGATTGGAAAGATGATTAATAATGTTGTGACAGGAAACAAGAAAGAGAAAAATGTCTTCCAGAACTCTTTTTTCCTCTTCTCCAAGATAGAGTCAAAGGTGTGAAATGCCCAAGCACAGGCCTGCACAAATCAGTCACATCCCTTTATGTTCCTCACACCATCTGTCCCCTTTTCTGTAGTTAACTGCTTGTGTTGGCGAAAGATGTATCCAAGTACAGTGCGACAGACAACAAGTCTTCTAAATTTGTCTGCACCCACTATGGAAGGGTTTGATGATCTTTTAAATTGTTTTATTTTTGAAGAGCAAAAACACAGTAAAGTGGAAGTACAATAACAACAACATGCATTAGTGAATCTTGTCTTGGAAAACTTAGGGCAGTGAAACTACTCTGTGATATTATAATGATGGATACACATCATCATACATTTGCCCAAACACAGAGAATATACAATTCTGAGCGAGCTCCAATATAAATTATAAACTTTGGGTGATAATGCGTGTTAATGTAAGTTCACCACTTGTAACGAAGTACCTCTCTGGCATGGGCCATTGACGGTGGGGAAAGCTATGTATGAGTAAGAATAGGGAATGTGTAGGAAATGTCTAGATCTTCTGCTCAGTTTTGCTGTGAACCTAAAACTTCTCTGGAAAAGAAAGCCTACTAAAACATTAAGAGAAGCTTTATAAAAATAAATCTTTAAACAGTAGCCTATACTACTTCATGAATTTAATGCCTTTCATTTCAAAATGTCAATTTACTCCACAAATTGAGTAAAGCGATGTATTTTTAAAGGGGGGAGGTTTGAGGGTGCAAGGTGAGGAAGGGGGGACATGGTGGGGTGAAAATGGAGACAATTATATTTGAACAGCAATAAAAATGAATAAAGTAAAACAAGACAAAGTAAAGAAGTAATAGCAAAGTAAACACTAAGTATAGTTGTTTGAATAAAATTAACAAATCTATAACTGTATCAATAAAAATAGGCTATTTCTATCAACATATAACCCATATCAGAATAAAACCACTTTGATTTTTATCTGAGTCTGTAATTTATAAATAAAAATATTTGTAACACATTGTAGGCAGGCAAATACATAGATTACAAAGTCTTTGAAAGATTTGTAATATTTATCCTATATATAAAAAACAAATTAAACAATAACATCTTCAACAAATCATAATGACAAGTGTTCTTTGTGTGTTATTTCAGCATTAGTGTTGTTAAAGTAATTAAACAAAGAAGTCATTAGATTGCAGTGGCTTTAATGCCTTGGTCACTGATGTAAGCAAACGGAAACCCAAGCCTGAGTCAATGCGGTCAAATCTGAGGTAATTAAACTGAAGGACAGCCAGTCACAAAGAGCCAACCAGGCTATCCCAAAGCAGGCAACTGCTTAATCTATAACCAATCAAATAATTCACTTTCTTTTTGAATGTTCTCCATACAAGTCTATCCCCTAGCTCCTGTCACTGGAGTACTCCCAAAGACCTTTCGCCGACACAATCAAATTAGAACCAAATTGATGTATGTGCAAACACCATTTTAAAAAAATAGTGTGACCTATTTTACCTTTTAACTATTCATATATCATTGACTCTCAGTTAAAGGAGGTACATGTGTTCTCATAAAAGAGCTTCAAATTCATCCTGGTGTTCAGTAGGAAATAAAGTTTGGGTGTCATTTATTTATCCTAAACCATTTTAAGAAAATGTTCAAAAAAGGTAATATTGTTTAAATATATTTTAGTATCCATAACTATATCCTATTCTCATTTAGTAGATTAGAAATGCCAAACGTGAGTTGAGAGAGGCCATCATAGCTTCAACTTGCTCTATGCGTGACAGTGTCCTTCCAAGTAAAAAGGCAGTATACCTCCTCATATCCAACAATTTCTAGCCTTGAACTACACTTTCCAGAATCATGAACCTGCTTATAGTTTCACCAGGCAGAATTGTCCATTTGTTGGTTGTGTCCTCCAAAATTTTGCATCTTTTCCCCCTGTACACACTGTTCTTCCTCGCTTGATCTTCACATGGACATCTTTTCTACTTAAAACTCAGACCCCCTCAAGAAAAGCTTTTGTTGTTGTTTATTAAATCTTACCTTCCAGGAAAGGTAAGGTAAACTTGCTAAGGTCTGTTTCATAATAATGTTTATAACTGCAGTTTCCAGCACATAGTCTCAGTTGGTCTTTAAACTCTGTGCCAGAAAATCGATGAGGTAATTTTTGTTACTGCCAATGTGTAGAGTAAGAAACACAAGAAGAAAATAAAAGGTAAATAAAATGACAAACCAGATAATGTTGATTAGCTACTATCAACAAGTGCTCAGTTCATCCTTCCCTATCTTGGGGAATAAATCATATTTATTCTATGTCAGTTACCATGTCCCATTTCCACTTGCCAGTAATTAACTTAAGATTAAACATATGACCCACTTCTGGCATTTGAATTATAAAGGGAAATAGGTTGGGGGGCTTCCAGGAAATGTTTTCCTCTCTGCACAAAACATGTACACAAAGATAAATAATTCTTGCCCCATTCCTATTCAGGTCATTAAAATGAAGAAATGATGCTCAGAGGCTACTGCAGCCTTCTTATAACCAAGGAGAGAAATAATTTGTTTAACTGTTGTATCAGCTCTGGAATTTCCCATGGGTGAACTACTTGGTTATGGAAAGATAAGTATCTATGATTTAACCTACTTTAGGTAAGATATCTGTTTCTTGTAACTAAATGAATTCTAAGTGACTAAGAAGCCTTATGACCATGAGTAATAGATCTTCATCTATTAGAAAACATATTTGGGCAGAGACATTCCCTAATGTTAGGCACTTTCTTACCTGCTTTTCAGAAGCAACATACTGGAATTGGAGGCCTTAGGTACAGATTTTCCAGGACATTGCCCATTTTAATTTGGCTATACAGGGGCCTTGGTCTTTTCCCATAGCTAACACTATCTATCATTGTAACCTTTTATTGTCCACCAAGGAATTTCTTTCCTCTGCCTTCCTATATCAGTGGACTATAAAACAGTATTTACACCACTGTATTAAGACCTATAGTATTTTGAAAGCTTATTATTTTTCTGTAGAATGTATCAACTATTCCCTTTGAAGGAACTCTTTCTATCGGGCATCAGGAATTAATAAAAACCACTGCTTTGTCCTTCTTTCACTCACATTTTGATGCTCTCATCTCCATAAGAAATTCCCCAGCTAAAAAATTTAGTCCTGCCCTGCTGGTGTGGCTCAGTGGATTGTGCACTGGCCTGAGATCCAAAGGGCCACAGGCTTGATTCCCATTCAAGACACATGCCTGGGTTGCAGGACAGGTCCCTAATATGGGTTGTGTGAGAGACAACTACACATTGATGTTTCTCTTCCTTTCTTTCTCCCTCATGTCTCCTCTCTCTAAAAATAAATATAAATATAAAAATAAATATAAATATAAATATATTTATTAAATATAAAATATAAAAATAAAAAAAAACAACTTAGTTCCTTGCTAAAGGGGCAGCTCACTCATTATAAGACATAGGAAACACCTCCATCACCTGACACAGAGTGCTTGAAAATGAACACATGGGTAAGTAAATGTGTAAATTTATTATAAATATAATATTTTTAGCTTCCATAGAATGAATGTTATGAACTAATAGACCCAGAAAATTGCATGGAGTAATTGATATTTGAATTTATATTTAGTTTCTAGTTGACAAAATGGCTCAGTGAGAGTCTCAGGAGTTAATCAATGAGACCTTAAAATCCCTGAGCCTTAATTACTCCATTCATAACACTGAAATAAAAACAACTACTTTTACACAATGCTATGAAAATTAAAAGCACACTACCTTCAAAGAAGCAGAAAGCCTTATTGTTAAATAGCACATAATGTCTAACCTAAAAAGATACAGGTAAATTCAAGAAATATAATTCAGATGTGGAAAACAGGGATAGAAAGAATAGCCAATTCATTACTGGAAAACTTCAAACTAAGGAAAAAGAAAAATCAACTGCATTTCATCAGATCAAGATTCATCAGAGAGAGACCTCATTTCTAAATTACTAATTACATTATGTATTAGATAATTCAACAAATGTTAATTTACTCTGTACCCTTCACATGATCCAAATAAGACTGCTTCTTTCTCATTATGCTAAATTCCTTTTCCACACTCTGGATTGTAAGGATGATTTACAAATTGATTAGATCAGTAAATGCATCTTTTTAATATAAACATTTTATCTTTCAAAGTTAATATTGCATTTAGCCCTGGCTGGTGTGGCTCAGTGGTTTGAGCACCAGTCTGTGAGCCAAAGAGTTGCTGGTTTGATTCCCAGTCAGGGCACATGCCTGGAGTGTGGTCCAGGTCCCCAGTTGGGGGCACATGAGAGGCAACCACACATTGATGTTTCTCTCCCTTTATTTCTCCCTCTCTTCCCCTCTCTAAAAATACATAAATAAAATCTTTAAAAAACAGTTAGCATTGCATTTATAGTTAATTTGCCTCATCATAGCTGTAAGATGACCATGTGTTTTCAGTAGTTCAAGTTGCTATAGAACAACATCTTTGCAAATTTGTGTTATTGATGTATTTAAGTTATAAAATCTTACAGAATGACATCAGTCATATATAGCTTTTAGATTAAAAATATTGTCAGATATAGTAGGATTTTGGTTAAAATCTGTGCCATTTGAGAAAATATGCGGTGTTCTGATATAATTTCAGGTCCTAGGTAACAATCTCATCTATCAGATATTAATGAATCCTATAGAGTGTCTATGATGTAGAATCAGCTAGCAAAGGGGAGAATGGGAATCTGATTTTTAAATTTTACACATTCTATATTCTGAATAAAATTAATTATTAGGAATAATTTCACTCATATGTGGAAGCTAATGAACAAACCGAACTAACAAGAAAAAATAGAGACAGACTCATAGATATTTGTGGGCAGGCTGACAGATCTGGCAGGCAAGGTGGGGGTGGGGGTGGAGGAACTGAGCAAAAAGGAGAAAGGACTCATGGACACGGACAACAGTGTGGTGATTGTGCGGGGAAAGGTTATAAGGGGGATAAGTGGTATGAAAAACTACAATAAAGTAAATTTTACAAATAATATTTGATTTTTACTACCTTGCATTTGTTAGGAAGGAAGGAAGGAAGGAAGAGCTGTGTCTTAACAGACACAAAATATGTGTTTAAATAATATATCAAGAATATCTTTTTGGTTGAGATCTGATTATTTCTGATTTAAAAGATAGAAGTAATTAGTCACTGGGTGTTGAGAACAACATATACTTAACCAGAGAGTAGGTGAATAAAAGCTTTTTATAGTTACAGAGATAAATATTAATGATTGAAGGCAATATACTATATCTTACCTTCAAAATATAAAATATGTTTAGTAGTGAATGCTACTAAATATACTGCAGTCACAGAAGTCAACCTCTTGAGATCACATTTTCTATTTTGAAAACATACTTCTTGACTATTATTATGGATGACTTTTTATATTTTTAGGTATTGTTTCATTACAATATAAAAATATAGCTAGAAAATACAACCACTTTCATAAATCTTTTTATGCTTGCTAATACTTAATGACTGACATCAGAAAATTTCAAAAGAAGAATATATTTGTTAATTATTTTTATTTAGGCAAAAGATCTGCAAGACTTATTGGTGCAACTGGACACAGCTTACAGAAAACACTATTTCAAAATAATTTAAAAGATGTAATCAAAATACATGTTAATTTGTATTGCCTCCTACTATAAATGGCTTAATTAATATACTTATATATTAAATATATACGTGTATATATAGTTATATATACTTTTAAATTAAAAATGCATTTAATACAAATTTTGAATTATAATTATGAAAGGAATTATGCTTTACTAATATTTATTACTCAGACTGGTCCTGGGTCTTTCTCTGAGGGGTATCTATCAGAAGGCCATTAGTATGTTCAGAATAGGATGGGTTCCTAAGGACCAGGGTGGTTCCATGAGGCCACAGGTGAACACAGCACTCTCAGAAATTTCTTTCAATGTATTTTCACAAAGTACAGTGTACATATGCCAGGTTAACATGATTTATGGGTTACAATAGCTACTTTAAGCACACTACATCTCAAAAATGGATGATAAGTTTAAAATACTCCTTAAGGAAAGAGCTCATTAAAAATAGCACTAATGATTCGAACACAAACAATGAGAAAAAGAGCAGATATGGCATTTAACATATCCTAGCTATAGCTCTTCATCTGCTATTCATGAAACAAAACAATGATGATTGTAATCATATCTGATAAGATGTTAGGAACAGAAGGGAAAATCAGATTTTCAGAAATAGGGACACATATCACTATATTTAAAAATGGATAGTGCTATATCTTGCAGTTTAATTTCTGAGTTGAGAATGCTCTGAAGTTCTCATGATAGGAATGGTATTTGCAATAATTTATTCCATTTTCATTTTCTTTTAAAGACATATTTTAAGCATTCTGATTATGTTTATAAAATGGATAATTTATGAGGATAGTCACTCATATACACAATTTATTCAACATATTTCTATTTTGGAGGAGTGATTAATAATTATTTGGTAAAAGAGATTTGTAGGGTTTTTTTTTTTTAAGTTTAAATACCACTACTCTAGGAGATAGTGCTATGAAGTATTTTAATGAGAGTGGGGAACCAGTTTAATCTATTTTTAATTTAACAGTGAGGATATCACCTAAATCCAGCATGTAGTCTACAGTCTTTTCTAAATATTTTTTTCTTTTTTTATTGTTGTTCAAGTACAGTTATCTGCATTTTTCCTCTCCACTTCTCCCCATCCCAGCCATCCCCACCTCCCTCCCCTGATCAATTACTATAGTCTACAGTCTTAACTATAGCACTATAGTACTATAGCACTATAGTCAAGTATTTAGAAATCATAGTCGATTTCTAAATACTTGACTTCTAAAATAAAATATATTCAAATTATATAATCTTAAAACAGGGAATCTTTATATTTGTTATATAATTCCCATGTAATTAATATCTGATGAAATTGTTATTTATTGTAAAAAAATCTACACCTGTGGTGCTGAATGCAATACTATTTACATAAATAAATATTGTTTTGATTTCCAGAAAATGTATCTTACTTTTGAAAA
The DNA here is from genome assembly GCA_004027475.1 of Anoura caudifer. Lineage (NCBI taxonomy): Eukaryota > Metazoa > Chordata > Mammalia > Chiroptera > Phyllostomidae > Anoura > Anoura caudifer. The sequence goes on along the minus strand of PVKU01001484.1, from coordinate 27,517 downwards.
TCTTTAACTATGAACTGTTGGAGTGTAAATCTATGTTCATCTGGGTTTACTATCCATCATTCCTGTGGATATATTGTAAATTTTTCAATTCGATAATAGAAATTTAGTTAAAATTATGTTTATAAGCATATATTTATCTTTGAATTGCTGAAGAGAATCCATTTTACTAAAAATTTATAACCAATGTTTTCCAAGAACTACCACAAAAAAGAAATTAAGGTCACATCAAAGACCCCAAATTCTTTCTCTGATTCTGCCATTTCTTTCTATGGTGCTCACACCACTGCCAATTCCTAAAGCTTCAGATCATTCCGGGATTCTCTGGAAATCTCTAACATGTTCCATTAGTTATACACCCTGTTTCTCTGCATAGCTTAGTATTTAGCAGCACAGATTTTGAGTATGAACCTTGAGTCATTACATAATACATGTGATTTTGAGAAGAGGGCCTGGGTCACAGGATTCAGTGACTCTACCCTTGTAAGTCCTTGGGGCGTGTGTGACACATAGAAAACATGCCAAGTATTTTTCATTATATCCTTAGAGATGACTTCTGGTATTATGGACAACAATGGAGTTGTTTGATCACAGGTACCACCAAATTCACTGCCATCTACTATGGTTTAACAATACCCAGAGGTGTCTTCTTTAGGAAAGGTGCCAGGTGCTAATGCTATGAGCAAGGATGTGTGCTCTGAGGACCTGCTTTTTCTCGCATTACCTCCACCCCTGTTGTGGCTGCTGATTCTGAGGATGGTGACACTGGGGCTCTCTCTCACTGCCCCACGGAGCCCTTAGCCAAACAGCTCATCTGCCTGCTCTTTCACTGTGTAGTGCACTACCATTTACCTGGAGCAAACACAGCGGCCCACTCTCCTTTAATCAAATGTTTATATCCAGAATATAGATTATACACTAGTAGCCCATGGGCAGTATTTATTGTTTATTAATATATTTTAATGCCTTTACATTGGGCCTCCATTTTCAATTGGCTACTAGACCTATTGTTACTTATTTCTTTATATCTTAAAATATTTCCCTATTTATATGAATGTTTTACCAAAAATGTAATGTGATAAGAAAAACAATTTTATAAAGTGTTTTTGGTCTTGGCCTAGTTGAAAATATCATAAATACTCTTAATAGATAAATTTTTAATAAACTGATAATAATTTTAAGCATGCTTACCACTTGTTTTTACACAGAGATTTGTATCAACACTTTTAGAGTTTCTTCATGCATTTTTCTTATATATAATCAAATTTGTAAACGGACCTTTAAATCTAACTGTGATGATTTGAGGTATATTAAAAGATATACTAAATATAAAGAATAAAATTGAATAAACTTTTTTTGAAAACAAACTGGTATTAAAAGTAAATATTCAATTATATAACAGGAGTTAAAGTTTTTAAAATTCTTTCTCAACAAAACCAAAAAGCCCTTATTATATGAAATGTTAAAGGGACTTATCTAAGAAAAAGGAGAGGATCAAAACTATGAAAAGTAAAACTTACAACTATCAACAATTGAACCTAAAACAAAAACAAAAACAAAAGCAAACTAAGCAAAACTTTAGAACAAGAACAGAATCACAGAAATGGAGATTACATAGAGGATTATCAGCATAGTGGGCATGGGGGAAGAATGGGGGGAAAGTACAGGGAATAAGAAACATAAATGGCAGACACAAAATAGATGGGGGGGAGTTTTAGAATAGTATAGGAAATGGAGAAGCCAAAGAACTTACATGTACAACCCATGGACATGAACTAAGGGCAGGGGGATGCAGGTGGGAGGAGGATGCAGGGCAGAGGGAAATGAATGGGGGTAAACAGGACAAATGCAATAGCATAATCAATAAAATATATTTTAATAAAAATTTTCTACTATCAAAACTACCTTTGAGTTTTCAGAAATCTGACTAAAAACACAGATTAAACATGCTGAAACAGAGACTGCCATGTCATTACCCCTATCGTAGCAGCTGAACAGAGTGTGAGGAACAGAACCGTTGCCCTGGTGATGACTGAAGCAATGAGAAGAGGGGAGCTCACGATCAGGACACTCAAATTCAGGCCTGGAGTTTACCTATGATTCAATTTTAGTCAATCTGAGCAGCATGGTTATCCTTCAGAAGTCCCTGAAAAGCGCTCTGGTCTTCTTCTCTCTACTTTCTGTATCAGAGACAGATGACTGCCTCATTAGCCACCCTTCTCTTCTCCCTTTGAAAGTAAACCCTCTATTTTCAGGGAGATGTCTGACCATCCAGAGATCAGACTCCCTTTCAAATAGTCATGACCCAGAGGTCCAAGTCCTGGCCAGTACTATTGAGCTAATGTAAAGTATTCATTTATGAAATCATTATCAGTGGTCTTACCCCATATCAAGTTGTGGTAATACTTTCAAGGGTACAAATAATGGTGAAATTCAAGTGAAATCTGGACATTTCTGTACTACTAAAACCACTCTCAATGTCTTGGTTTTTCATGTTAGGATGATTCTTACCCCACATGGGATGTCCCTGAGTGATGTGTTAGTCGAAAGGAAGTTATTTTGGTCATGAAATACCTTCATTTATACTCCAATAGTTATATATTTAAGCGACATTTTCTATGAATCCAGTTTCCAAAAGTTTCATAGATTCATAGACTCCAAGTATATTTACCATAAACAATCCATATTTATATTTCAGGTATATCCTACTAAAATTATTTTGGTAAGTACTCTCCAGTTCCTAAATGCCATAGTCATTTTGCTCTGGTATCAGAATGATTACAGTACAATTTGACCTGCTACTCACTCCTTACTAATTAGATATATAACCAAAAACCCATGTGTGACTTCCTGGCTTCCTTCCTATACTGTTATAACAATCTCTCACAACTCAATAGCATTTAGTATTGACCAATATTGCATCCAGACATTAGCCTAACAACCACGAGCAGTCTCCTTCGATAGGGAATTATTGATACACTCGTATCGATAAAACCAGTTTGATTTAAAGGTAAGATTCTTCTCTCACGTAGCACTCTGTGAATCCATTTTCACATAGTCCTCAAATTTACACTAGCAAAAATTAATGAAATTTTGTAATATGTTGGTTATATAAAGCTTTTCCTTTTTTTAATTTAAAATTGTATACAATCTCCTGGTAAGTGTAGTTAAGTGTTCTGCATCAGTATTCATTCTACCAACTTCTCATCCTCTAAGGATGACAGTTTTTTACCGTCTTCAATCCCAACCATGGCAGAAAATCACCCCTGATTCCCATTTTCTTTGGAGTCTGATTGTTACCTACATTCCTTCTTGGTAATAATTACTAAATGTAAAATATAATAAACTACAAATAACAGAAGTATTCCCACCTACTTTAAGTGGAACTATGTTTATTAATATATAGGGAGCTCAAAGCATCCTTTGGAATACTAAATTGACTCACTCAACCTGGAATTTCCAGGGATTATTCCTGACACAACACCATACACCTGGAGACCAAGCTCCATGCTGCCTCTGCCCCGTCAGTTGATTGGAATTGATGAAAAGTTGCTACCAAAGTTGATTAGTTCCAGGACCACGGTACCTCTGCAAGGATTCTCATCAGTAAACATGCATGCTCCCTGCCTCTCTTGCCACAAGTAACTCCTTTCAAAAATAAAATTCTCAATTGAGAAGCTTTCTCACTTCATGTGGCTAAAGGTTTCTCCATCTGATCTATAAAATCTAAATCATATCCTGAACCTTAGTGTCAATGAAGTCTGAAAAGTAATATTTTTGTCTTATATTTCCTATATGCTGGAAACAAATTTTAGTCAGTGTTGAGCAAGACGGGTACCATATCAAACCTATGACTGACTTTATAATAGATGTCAACTATCAAAATATAGTGTGTGTATATATATACACACATACATTAATTTATATTATATTATATTATATTATATTATATTATATTATATTATATTATATTATATTATATTATATTATATTATATATGCACATATACATATACATACATATATAATATATAATGCATACATATATAATTTATATATGACTTTGTATATAAATGGTGGATTATATATATTATATAAGATGGATTAGACAAAGTTAATATGTTTGTTTACTGTGGCGCTTTAAAGAGCCTTGTATATACAGAATCCCTTAAAAGGTCATATAGAAATATTTAAGGTTTATTTCACCATATAAATATATTTATGAATATCTATTAGAAACTAATGGAATCTTATTCAACACAATAGAGTTTTCAAAACAAGCAGCCTAACTGCTGCTTTTTCAGACAAGTACAGTAGTACAATTAATTGCCTCCACATCCCCACCAAGAAAAAAGGTTATAAAGATGAAGACAAAAAGAAACACACAATATGTATGTATGAACACCAATATCATGTGTATCTGTGCACAGGTATGTGAAAACATGTATGTGGAAAACTGAGCTGACTTCTGTAAAAGAAAGTATAAATAAACTAAAAAAAATAGGTAATAGCCAAACTGATAGCATATAAATCCCATTTGGACCACTGGAACACATAACCAATAAATAAAAGACTGAAGACTAAAATGATAAGGGAGAAATAGAAATGGAGGATCAAAACATCATAGGAACACCATGTTTCCCTTATCAATAAAATAAATAGATTAATAAGTCTTTCTGACATTGTGATTATAAGAGTGTGCTATTTAAAAGGACTGAATGTTATCAAAAGTCTATGAAAATCTATACAAGACCTACATCACTTTAGAACTTTAATTATTAAGAAATGCACCCTAGCTGGTGTGGCTCAGTGTATTGAGCTCTGGTTTGCAAACCAAAAGGTCGCTTGTTTGATTCCCAGTCAGGGCACATGCCTGGGTTACAGGCCAGGTCCCCATTTGGGGTCGATGTATCTCTTCTGCATCAATGGTTCTCACCCTCTCTCTGTCCCTTCCCATCTCTTAAAAAAAAAAGCCCTGGTTGATGTGGCTCAGTGGATTGAGTGCAGGCCTATGAACCAAAGGGTCACCAGTTTGATTCCCAGTCAGAGCACATGCCTATATGCTTGGGTTGTGGGCCAGGTCCCCAGTAGGGGGTGCACAAGAAGTAACCACACATTGATGTTTCTCTCCCTCTCTTTCTCCCTCCATTCCCCTTTCTCTAAAAACAAATAAATAACATCTTACCAAAAAAAAAAAAATCCTCTTAAAAGAAAATAAATGCCTTATGTCTTCATATTAAAAAATAAAAATGCAGGTTTTCTTAACAAATAAAATAAATTATACATATTTTCTGAAATACAAAATGCCAGAACTTATGGAATCTATATCTATACTTCTGAGGAAAGCAATTCCCCAGGAATTTTTAATATGGTTAATTTATTTTTTAATTTTTAATGTATATTAAAGTTAAAAAGAAGCAACTGCTCAGAAAATTTACCCTTTACATTAGTTTTTTAAAATATGATTTACTATTGTACACTATAATGAAATAAATATAGTTTATAAAGTACCGTCAAGTAGGAAGGAAATTTGGTGCAAGTACATTAACGGAATTTTTTTTGTTCACTTGAATTGTCATTTGAGATGAGATCTGAAGGACAAGGAGCCACTCAAGGATGTGAGAAGAGGGGAAAGGGCTTGCTCAGGAACACTGTGATGAGATTAGAGATTCAGGCAGGGGCTCAGGCATGTAGGGCCATGCTGGCTACAGTAAGATGTAGAAATTTTAACCTCTTTGCAAAGGAAAGCCATTGAAAGATTTTTAAGCAGGCAGTTAGCTGACGTCATTTGCATTTTGGAAAGATCCCTGGGGCTGCAGTATGAAAGAGAGATTTGTGGAGTAGAGGTAGACACAGGGAGTCCTGGTGGGCACATTACAGGAATCTAAGTGAGATGTGGTTGGGGCTTAGACCAGAGATGTGAGGAATCTGAAAAGAAATAGAAATATATGGAACATATTTTGCATAAAAAATTGATAAGATATAATGTGAATTGGATGTCATGAGTGAAAAGAACTAGAGTAATCAAAGACCTCTTGGTTTGTCCTCCTGGTTTGTCTTTAGTGACTGGGTGAATGGTGATGCTCCTTTCAAAGGTGGAAGATGTTATCTAAGAAATATACTTATAGAAGAGGAGGAATAAAGAAATCTGTTTTTGAAATGTTAAAGTTGGAAACACTTCTTAGATGCGAGGCAGCAGTGATATGTGAGTACTTGTTAGACGTTGCAAATAAACTAACGCTTTGTGTGAAGATGGAGTCAAGGATTGTCACCCATGCTCCAGATTGAGGGATGACAATACCACGCTCCCTGCTCCCTGCGGTAGCCTAGGAACCCAAATCAGAGGACACTGATCAGTGCCCTGGAGACACCCTGAATTATGCGAGATATTCGAGTTAGAGAATAGAAAAGGAATGAATACCTTCCACAGAAGAGATGATTGTAAAGCCAGAGAACTTTTGTTTTTGAAACTGTTTTTTGGACCCTATCTTCCTTTTTAAGCCAGCACAAGTTAAACATAGTTCTGCATTATTAGGTCAGTGAATGCTTTAAGGCATTCCATGGGAAACATATATACATGCTGCAGTAATTAATCTTGAACAAATATCAATTAGCACACTGTAATTACCTCACTTAACACATTGCATTATATATATAGAAATGATGGGCTGGGAGCCCAGGTTTATATTAAAACCAAATATTATATAAAACATTTTAAGTTAATATAAATTTTCTGAATCTGCAAGTTATTTTATATTTTTATTTTTCTATAAGGAGCAATTATAACTTATTTTTAATAAAAACATAAATACATTAAGGTTTTTTATTCTTACAAGAATTTATTTATTTATTTATTTTTTGGAAATTGTTACTTTTGGGGAAGTTGAGTTTGTTGTGGAAATTTGCATTCAGCAATTTCTTTTTTTTTAAGTTTTTTTTATTTTAATTGTTGTTCTTGTACAGTTTTTTGTCTTTTGCTCCCATTCCAGCCCACTGCCCCAGCCCTCCCCATCCCCTCCCATTTCCACCCCTGCTAGTTTTTGACCATGTGACCTTTATACTTGTTGCAATTTCTTTATGTACAGTCTACATGAAGGGAATGAAAACAATGATTTAGGCACAAGGATATACAGGACAACACTAGGTATAAGGTGAAAAATTGGAAACAAATTAAATTTCCAATAGAAGGGAGAATTTAAAAAAGATTCATCTCAACACTTAAAGAATAATGGGATGATTTAAATTAAGCTTGTTAGGTATCTTATAAGGAAGAAAAATGCTTATACCATGGTTGTTAATTGACTACACCAGTAACAATGATCTTTTTTAATATAATCACCAATGTTTAAAATAGTCATTAAGAACCTGGCATACTATGACTTTGTGTTAGCTGTAGTTACTCTTCAGTGTTGGAATAATTTACTGTATTTCTTCTACTTTCTCCTGTATAGTTTGTTTATTACACTTATTCTATTTTATTCTTGTTAAACTTCCAGTAATATGTTTTAGTTGTTTTTTTAATTAGATAAAACCAAGAAAAGTGAAACAACCCAACAACATGACTTTTGGTAAAATATTTTGAGCTATGATTTCAATATTCAGCATCTGATCAGACAATAGTTATGGAATTCAGTAAATGATAAGTAACAGCCACCTTTCCCACCTAAAGTTTGAACTAAATGAGAATAAAGACAAAAATAGTACAGAAGATGTGAGATCAGAATACACCTTTTAGTAATAAGGCTAATGTCTGCAGGTTAGGTGATTCCTTAATACTGAAGCCCAAAATTTGGGATACTCCCTTCGCAGTCATAGGTAATGTTCAATTACTTCTAAAATGTCTGTTCCTATAAAACTTCTAACATGAAGAGTTAGAAAATAATGGATTTTTCTGAGAAAAGATTGGATTTTATGAGAAAAGAAAAGAAATAAGAAGCAACTTACAAATGCCAGTTCTGCTCTTAAACTCAGTAGTCAAAGAGTCACTCATCTTTGGCAAAGGACTGAGTTGGAGAAGAGGGAAGAAGAGCAGGCCAGTAGTGTTATGTTTTGGAACTCCCTCCACCTGGAAGGAAACATCAGGAGTCAGAAAGTGAGCACCTGAATTATATTACAAAGAGAGACAAAATCATATTTATAGATTAGATTTATTTTGAAAATTTAATCCAGGATACCTAGAAAAAATAACATATGAATTTCTCTTTGTGAATTTACATTCACAGCACTAATTCTTGAGTAATCAAACCAAACTGGGGGGAAATTATTCAAAGTGTTTATCAAAGGTCATCTTGACATGGTTGATATAACAAAGCTTCTAAATATACCTATAGTTTTGATGTTGCTGTTATATGTTCTCAAAGGAAAATATTCTTCTTTTGTGTAGAAGACAAAACTAACCTTTCCTTTTTCAAATAGGAAATTTTCAATGATTATTAATTTTATTTTTACAGAAATTAAATGATGTGATATGGTTCTTATACATTTTTATATCATTTAACAGTACACCTTGGGCATCCTTCTATGGAAATGTATAGAGAACAATTTATTTATTTTTTATGAACCCAAAGAAGTCTATTGAACAGGAATATTTTTATTTATCTAATTTTCCTTTGTTAAACAACTAAATTAGGGGGCATTAAATCTAGCAGATTATTAGAAAGTATGATTTCCTTCATTTATCAGATTATTCTGTAGACTAAAATATTAGAACTAAATGTCTAGATGATGAAATGCACAGTTGAATTGTTACTATGCATTCCAGATTTAGTATACATAAAATACTTAATTGAATAACATTTCCACTAAAAGCAACTATTAATTTGGATAGATTTGTAGTTCATTCAAAGTATTTCCTACTTTTGTTTTGCTGTACTTAAATACAGGAAAAAGTGATAAAAATATTTGATTAATTATCAAGTCACTCTAGCAGTATTTCTACAGTCTAGCAAAACATATGATTGTAATAGTCAAGGATTCGTAATTGCACATTTCAGGAGAAAATTAGTAAAATATGGTGAATTTGTACTTGTTCCCACTGTAATTTTAATATGTTTCCAATTAAGACACTTAATGGGTGAAAAGAATAACCAACATGTTTTGCTGAGAAATATCTCTAACAACTTGCCCAGTCAGAACCTGAACAAAAAGAAACAATTTTCCTTGCAGTGTCTGTATTTTAAAAGTAACCCTCATTCTTTAGGTATATTTAAAGGTTTCATTGTATCACAAGTTCTAACCTGCAATGTTCCTGGAAATAGCTCATTCCTTAATCGGTTTGTGAACAACATACACTAAAACTTCCTATGCTTCATTAACAGTGTTAAGTACTAAGAACACATAGCCATGTCAGACATGTCATCTGCCCTGCAGGATTTGATAGAAGCTATATTATTCTGTCCAAAAAATCAGCTATAACATAATCTACACAACCTAAGATCAAGAGTATAAAATCAGGCAATTTAAATACTATAATATGCATATTTGTATTACCATAGGATATTGTTCTTTGAATGGATGTGTGAATTGCACCATTCTCTCACCGCTGTTGTGAAGTGTGCACAATGATTATTCAAGCATTTTAGCAAGATGGTAAAGTATTCAAATATGTTCTCAGAAACCATCTATTTTAATGTTTAAAAGCTTAGTGTTTACAGCATATCTATATATGCTACCCAGCCACCTCTCTGTTCCCAGAAAGAGCCACCAGATAAACAAATCACTTATCTGTATATAGGAATGCCAATCTGGTCATCCCTGGAAGCACACCATATGTTATAACATATTCTAGGGCTTTTCCCAACCTAGGATTGTATTACCGAAACACTGCCAATCATATCTCTGTTATATCAGAGTCTTACTTATTAATAAGAAATCAATGACCTACTTCGGGGTGGAGATCAATGACCTACTAGGAGGAATCAAGGATAGTAGGGCAGTTATATGGGGGATTTTTTGGCTTGGTTTTTAAATTTAAGGGTAAAATGATGACTGAGTATTGATCCTTTGTAAGGCACTGGGCTAGGTGCTCAAGATCAGTCTTTGGGGAATGGGGCAGACCTGAACCTGAGAGGAGGATCAATATGGATGGTCAAACTACTCAACAGCAGCGTTTGAACAAGCAGTTCAGTGTCTTCCAACTTCCAAACATTCAACTGTATATATGACGCATCTTACTCAATGCATTTTGCCCACAATTTGCTACATATTCTTTTTTTAAAGATACTTGAGGCATACCCCTTTCATATGATGCCAATTGTACACTTAAAATATTTTCCACCAGAAACCTGAAAAATCTGTCATAACCTTCACAATTCTAATTACCTTCAAATAAAAGTAAAAATAGATGAGTGTCTATAAGTATACCATGGGTAAGATGAGTATACACTGGACATAAATCATTTGCCACTTGAGCTATAGCAGCAGGAGAATCAGTATTACATGGGAATTTGCCAAAAATGGAGAATCTCAAGGGCTGCGCTGGATGTGTACTTCAAAATATCTTCAGATGTTCATAGTAATGATATAAGAAAATTAAGAAGCACTGGTTTATAGAATTCTGTGGGTATTGGAAAGAGAATGAGATAAAGTTAAAATGAGAAATAAGGTGCTAAAAGGAATGGCAGGTTAAAAAGAAGATACACTTGAATAGTCGGTACAGCTGTAGCAAGAGATGAATTGAAATGGTCTAGCAGACGTGCTATTTTGATTGTTCTCCCTCCTGTTCTCCTTTAGAATATCCAATGATCCTGACAGGCTTCTAACATGTTCATGATATGCTCCTCTAAACTCAGGCTAAATAAAATTACACATTCAGGAACTGCAAGTCACTTGACCTAGATGGCCTCTTTGTTAAGCAAGTTGAATGTTTTGCAGTATTTTTAAAGTGTTATTGATTGTATCTTTTTCTGTTACAGGTTCACAGCAAAGAGTGAATGATAAAGCTGGCAGCCTCTAAAACCTATTGTTTCATGCAAGTTAGAAGAATGCACTAAATGAACATTTTGGGTAGAATTGGTAACTCCCTCATTTGTGCTATGGTAGAACTTCATTTCTGCCTTGAGGGTTATGTGTCTGTCTCAGCATAAGACAGACTCCAGGGGAAACAGACCAGCTCTCTGTTTCTTTATCCCATGGCACAGGGCCTATACACAGCAGGTGCTCGATGCCTACTTCATTAGGGAAGAACTGATTGGCTAAGTGATAGAATCAGTGATGGACTAAATAGTTTAAGTAAAAAAAATCATTTGTCGTCATAATCTAACAAGGAGAGAAAGGGAGACCTGTGCCATAAACAGTTGTATGGACAGGGTCATTGAACTACAGGGGTCCATTCTTTGATTTTTTCAAGTGGCAGCTGCTTCATTCACTCAGCAGCTACTGCCAGCTACTCCATCACTGAGAGCTCCAGGGAAGGCCACATGGGGCAACTGCCACTTTAGGGCGATTTCATACTCACAGAGATAGCAGGCTACCAAGTTTATCCCATTTCTTATATATGTTCCACACAACTTCTAAACACAAACACAGATATGAGAAAGAATTATATTGAATCCAGTTGTCCTCTCTGCCACAGCCAGGGACATTGGGTGATGCAGACACATTGCAGAGTCATAGGAGTTCATTTGAAAAGAGATAAAAGAGAGATGCAAGGTAATGTAAGTAAAATCATAAAATGAATTTTATGTATCATTAATTCTGATAACTGATTTTATTGCCTTTGGAAAATTATTATGGCAGTCTGCTACAAAATGCTTAACCTAATTTAAATTTCAGAACATAGTTTTTGGCAAATCACTAAACGTAATATTTTTAATCAATGAAGTGGATCTAATTTGGATTTTAGGTGGGGAGAGGGAGAGAGAGAGGAAAAAAAGTTTCCTAAGCACTTTGTATTCCAAGTCTGTGTCTTAAATGCCACAAGAAGCAAAATTGAATAATGACTTTATTTCTATACAGAGAACATACAAAATATTAAAATAGAAATTATTTCCTTGCTGGCATATTTTAATTGGTATTTTATAGAGTCATTATGTTTCCATAAACTACTTATCCCACTCATATCATTTTTTTTCAAGAACCAGATAATGGTTAGGAATTCTATTAAAATACCTAACAAATATTGTTTTAGGAATTAGGGCTAGAATTGCTATTACTTTTCTCTAACAACTGAAGAGGTTATTTTGATTCTTGAAAGTTTGAATCAGGAAAATCAGGACCATGATGTTTTCTGAAATCTAAATTTTCCAGTAGCTTATATTTGGTTAATGACATCGAATTTATCAAAAGGTTTGGCTAAATCAAACACCAGTGCTATAACTACAAGTCTCATACAGATAAAAAAGAAAATCTCTACTTTCCCATTTGTTCACTATAAAATGTTGGTAATTGTGGGAAAAGCCAATGTTCATAGCTGTTGGTTGACTACCTGCTGTGAATTGTAGTCAGCATACACAGTATCCTGGCTTCGTTTCCTTGTTTTATTTCTTCCTGGAGCAATCATCCGTGATGCCAGCAAATAAAGCTATCCACTGCACTTAACCCAAAACCTAGATGAGGTCAGTAACTATCAGAGTCAAACGAGAGCCAACAGTATATAAACTGATGCCTTCTCTGGACATTGTTGAGGAATGCAAACATTTTTAACAATGATGCATATGTGTTGATAGGAGGAAAAGTGAATTAATTCTGCTTATTCAAGGGAGATCAGAGGCTTTGAAATCAATAGGCCAAATTCTGTTTTATTTATGTGTCTATCACTCTTGATGAAGTCAAGATGCTCATAAATGAAAGCAGAAGGCTGTCTAACTCATTGTAGATATTGGCAAGTTTTAGCTTTGTCTTAAAATGGTCTTGTATTTTTCTTTGACAAAATAAAAATCAAGTATAGAGTACCTGTTTTTACCACCTCTGATTGACAATAATTTTATACTGATGTACCTTTCCTACAGGATCCGTGGAATTAAGTTCACTCAAATGATTTTAAGTGAGAAAAGTTTGGTGAGAAAAGTTACAAAACAGTATCAGAATCAATTTGCTGGTGGTTCCTCTGGCAAAGAGCAGGGCACCTGAGTCTCATGGTGGGAAGTTATAAACATTCTGATCCTCTTAGCAGAATATGCTCTAGAATGAATAACTGAATCAAAGAATTTTGGATGGAATATGAGAACTATATTTTTATAAAGTATGTTAAAAATGCCCATTCTGCAATGAAGAGCAATGGATTTCTTATCAGAAAACCCAGTATGCTGTCATCATGGGGAAGGTAAGATTGACAGAAAATAATTTTGGGATACTGAATTTTTAATCTTCTTTTGAACTGACCATTTCACCAACCAGGAAAAAAAATAAACAGTTCTAGATAGCAACTGCAGTTAGAGAAGATGATACTCTAGGAAATACCCCATATTCAGCTGATTTTGTTTCAAATACTATAATGTCATTCTACAAAGAGCAGAGAACACAGAGGAAATACATTTGATGTGATGGAATAAAATGATTCACACACACACACATGCACACAATCCCCGTTTTAAAAAGCAATGGATGATGCAACAGAATAATTCCAAAATAACATATAACTACTGTATATACTAAATTTCATGAAAAGAAAATAATCTAAAGGAAATATAGCAAAATACAGAATGCCTGTCTCAGGATAATGAAATTCAGAGGGATTATCTTCATTATCTTTGTACTTTCTACATTTTATAATAAAAAACATGCTTAAATTTTAGATAAAAGTGTAATTATTTAAAGAGCTGCTGTTTTTTAAATATTTGTGCAATGAACCAGTAATGCACATAGCTATTTCATTTACAGGCTAAATCAAAAGCCTATGTATAACCTGAAGTGAAATTTTGTTATTTTAATCACGTAGAGCATTTCTACATGGCTTCATTTGAATTGAATATTTAGATCATTTCAATATGCAATTACCGAATACCTGTCCTTTCTTGACTAACAGGATGTCAGGAGTTTCTTGAACTCTATTAATAATTTACAAATTATATTAAAATAAAGCCTGTCATTTCATTCTCACAATACTGTAAACTTCTATTTTTAGCATATATATAGTTGAAGAAAAAAAGAATTAGATGCCACAGTTAGGAAAAGACAGAGGCAGAGGTTAAAACCATAGTTTCCCATTCTATGTTCAGTTTTCTTTCTAGTATTATAATTGCCTCTCAATAACTGAAATAAAAGATTCAAACTTTTTACAGACTCACAGTAGCCTCAATGTGTTATTCATGAAAAGATTGAGCTGGAGTAACTAAGCTCATTCCTGGCAGCACAATAATGACCAGAGACAGATCTACTTAAAAAAAAAAAAAAAAAAGGATGCTTCCTGCTCTATATGGAGCTACCAGAGAGGGTGAATTGTTTTGGATGACAGAATGCTACATGGCACATTTTGCAGGAACAGAAAGAAGGACCGGGTGAATGACCTAGAGGGAAGGAGAGCTCAAGTAAGGTGAGATGAGCCGAGGGAAAATGGTCAGGCACACATACCAGGAAGATAATGTCAAAAACCTTAGCCTTCATCATGTGGGACTAGAAATCTATTCAGATATTTTAAGAATCCATGAAGCATAATCATATTTTAATTTAAAAATGTGGCTATGATATGAAGAATTGTGGGAAATGGATCACAGTGGAAATAAAGTATTTAGAATGGAAGCTATTATAGAATAAAATCCATATGGAATAGTGTTTAATATGTGATTTATGATACTGTGGTTGTGGTTATGCATTAAAAAAACCAGTAAGGGACAGTGTATGAGCTATCAGTATGGTAATTTTCATCTATAATTATTTATTAATCAACCAAACTGGACATACAAGTCCTTGAGGAAGATACAGATTGGTCTCTATCATTCAATAATCTTCAAAGCTGGCCATAGTAGTTATGACTAATCACTATTTGCTCTGAATTATAAATCAAAAGAGATATGTAACCCATTGATTTCAGCAGTTCATATATTTTTAATGGAAATGTATGTTTCAACAACAGAGTATGAGAGATCTCTAAGGAGAAAAATGGGTTGTCACATTAATTTGAATCATCAAATAGTGTTTGTGCAGCTAAGTATCAGTAAGTACTCTTTGATATTTGACAATTGACTTCAGTCAGGTATGTACACAGTTGCTGATTCAATTGTTTTACAAAGAACCTATATGGTTTTCTACTCAGCCATGCAAATTTTTTATCAAAACATTTGAGACACTTTTACTGATTAAACACATGTTAAATGCCAAACTATACCAATGAGGTTTATTTAAATTACTGCCTACCCATGGGTCAACATGTTAATCGTTTTTCCCCAAAACCTGGTACATTATGGAAAATGGAAATGCTTAATTAAAAAAAAAAAAAAAAAAAACTTAACAGCTAGGAGCCTTACATAATTGACCAAGTCATCCATCTGCTGCCACTCTAGCTAGGTTCCCACCATATGCACTCTCAGTGCCCACTATGGGCTGCTTCCAGCCAATGAATGACTTACTCTGAATATACAAATAAAGACACTGTCTTTGAGACATGGGTTTACAATAGTCAAGTGCTGGAAGCAACCTAAGTGCCCATCAGTAAGTGAGTGGGTCAAAAATCTATGGTATATTTACATGATGGAATACTACACAACAGAAAGAAAGGATCTCCTACCCTTTCTGACAGCATGGATGGATCTTGAGAGCATTATGCTAAGTGAAATAAATCGGGAGGTTAAAGACAGGTACCGTATGATCTCACCTATAAGTGGAACCTAATCAACAAAACAAATAAGCCATCAAAATATAAGCAGAGACATTGAAATTAAGAACAAACTGACAGTAACCAGAGGGGAAGTGGGAGGGAATAATAGGGGGAAGAGCAAAGGGTTGTCAGGAAAAGGGGGAAAGGACCCATGGACAAGGCCAAAGGGGGGTTAGGATCAAGGGTAGGAGATGGGGATGGCTGGGATGTGGGGGAGTGTTGTGGGGAAAATGGAAACAACTGTACTTGAATAACAATTAAAAAAAAAAGGAAAAAAATCATGTGATTGAGATTTGGCACTTCCCAGATGAGTGACTAGCTTTAGAACTCCCAGTTGGCACTGGTAGACCTTTCTTGAATGTTCACTGCAATCTGAAATTCTTCCTACTCAAACCTCCTACTTTTTCCTCCTCTTTTTTGGCATCACTGCAGCTTAAGGTTCTCCTCACCTTTTTCATTTCCCTCATTTTTTGCCTTAACCAGCATTTCCTGTAACAATTAACTCCTGCACCTAATTTTGGCTTGGCACATGTTTCTCAGAGGAACTCTACAAACAGGAGCATTGCCAATAGTGGACTGAGAGACAGACACGTTAAGAAGAAATTAGCAAAGCTCCAGCTGGTTATATTCCCATTACTAAAGAGTTCACTGTTAGTGACCTGAAAAGATGCCTCAGTGTAGGGAAATTCTCATAAATACAATGATTCCAGATTTTAGAGATGAAAGGAGAGTAATTTGGTTCTGATCTCAGTTTCCAATGTGTGTGTGTGTGTGTGTGTGTGTGTGTGTGTGTGTGTGTGTGTGTGTTTGGAGAATTGGAAAGAATAAGTATGGAAGCCATGAGATTCCCTTGGTGCCCCATGGTATTCCCTTACCCCATTGGAACCATAAAAGGATAGGTGCACAAGCTTGGCCTAAGAAAGACATGATGTCCAAGGGCTCAGACATTTCAGTAATAAAGATTTGGATCACAGAGCCATATAAGCCACCACAGCCTACCAGGGGGATAGCCAAGAATTGGGATGACAAGAATTTAGGGTGGTTAATTGAGGTGAGATAAACAAGTACCAGTTGGGGCCCTGAAAGTAACTTTAGCAATGAGGGGAGTAGTTTGTCCCACTAGCTTTCTCCTTCTAAGTTTCCTCTTAGTATGAGAAATGATGGAAACCATAGAGAAGCAACCTCCCCAAACTGTGAAATAAATTAGATCCACATGGTGCAAAGAGTGGATAGTAGCAACCATGAAAATACGCAATTCAAATCTGTGTGGGTAGCATGCTTGACTGATGTCCAAGCTACTACCTCTCTGGATTCATCATCATGTTCGTGTTAATACCACATTTCTTATCGGCATCTCCCACATACTGAGAGTGACTATACTGTGAGGGCACTAATGAAAGCCTACTCCTGCAAGGCATGGACCACTCTATTGTAAAACTTTGGCTCCAGGACTACCATCAGGATGGACAGACTGTTCTTGCAATTGCACTGCAGACTGAGATTCTTTTTACTCAATTATCTTTCCTTCCCATTCTCCTTTGTATGCATTAGATATTATCACAGGCTGCAGTCTCCTCTGTCTTCTTCATTTCACTCCCCTTTATCCTTCACTGGTGTTTTCCTCACTAATTCTATACAAGTCATATTCCATTTTGGTCTCTGTTTCTTTGGAAATCTCTAAATAACAAAGTCTGGAATGAACTGGACACAATCTCTGCCATGTTAACAATAGTCCTGTAAGGTAAATGTCATCATCATATCATGTCAATAAGAAAATTAGGGCTCCAGAAATCAGCACATTAGTTCATGATGAAAGAGATAAAACTTTGGAACAGTGTCTATTGGAATCTATGTTCAGTTCATTTTCCACTACACCTAGAAGTGATTTATGACCTTCAGCACCCAAGGTAATTATTATCAAGTTCATTGAAATATAATCACTTTTTCCTTGCAGTCATTTTTAGCTTGGCCCAAGCTCCTAAGTCTCTTTCATCCACAACAGCTTTCTCCATTCTTACTAAATGCATCATGTTTCCTTTTGCAATAAGATCAGAGAAAATTTATCTCCCACCTTTTATCTCTGATAGGTTTCTCTGTATATGTTAGATCTCATCAAATATTATTTCTTCAGAAAAATCTTCTCCAGCCTCCATTTAGCTACATTCAATATTGTGTGGTCATTTGATTAATTCCAACCCTTATCCCCTCTCATACAATCCATATGAAATAGACAGAATGCCTGATTTCTGCACACCTTTGTTTTGCCAGCATGTCATGCAATACCTTCCCCAATAGACAGTCATTAATACATTGTTAAAAGACTGAATAAAGGGCTAAATGAATAAACCATGCTTCTTAACACTTGATTTTTAGAATATATGTTGTATTTGTTTCAAAATCTATTTTACTCCGAAAAGATGATTTGAAACGGTTGACATATTTTGTGCTTTACTTGTCCTACTTGCTAATAAATTTCAGTCACTGTGTAGTAACTACTAAAGCGTAAGTCAAGAGACTGAGAACTCAGCAAATAGTGACAAATGGCAGAACTATTAAATTGTGTCAAACCTGAAAATTATCCCATGGGCTGACTTTTAAAAGGATAGAATCAACTATTTCTTATTTCTCCTTTTTTCTTTTAATAATATCACATAAACCCAATTGTAGAAAATGAGAAAGGTATGATTTGTCTCAATAAAGAGGAATACAATTATTGATATTTGCCATTATTCAATGTCTCTGCTTCCATGTACATAAAGGATTTAACTTCTCCAATCTTTTGAATTTGGATGTGGCCACCTGGCAAGTTATCAGAGGTGACAGGGAATGAGGCATACTCAGCTTTCTAGTTCTCACTCCCTTTCTGCATGAACGATGGAAACACATACTGAGAGGTCAGAGCATTTTTGTTCAGAGCCATAATGTGTAGTGCAGAATTCCGAGCCTTGTAGTAAAAGCAGGAAGAATACACTTGTTACTCAAAGCCACTGATATCAAGAAGTTATTCTTCCACACATTAAAATATACCCTATACTGAGCATAATACTGGAGAGTATATCATGTATACTCTCCAGTATTATGCTACGTGAAATAAGCCAGGTGGTGAAAGACAAATACCATATGATCTCACCTATAACAGGAACCCAATGAACAAAACAAATGAGCAAAATAGAACCAGCAGCATGGAAACAAGGAATAGACTAACAGTGACAAGAACGGAGGTGAGAAGGGAGAGGGGAAAGAAGGTGAAAGGTCTGGTCAAGGAACATGTATGAATGACCCATGGACATCAACAATAGGGAAGGGATTGACTGTGGAAGTGGAGGGGGAGGGTTGTGGCAGGGCAGTGGAGAGCAATGGGGAAAATTGGGACAACTGTAATAGAAAAATAAATAAAAAATTAAAAATGAATATATATGCATATATACAAACATAAATGTATATATGTGTACATGTGTATATGTGTGTGCATACTCTACCCTAACTCTTAAACTATATTTAGGTTTATTCATAAAAAAACATGCAAGTTGTGTGTAGGAGGAAGTATCTGTTTGAAGAGGTAGTTTTTAATTTCTGAGCCCGCTGAAATGGAGGGCAAAGAATGATGTGCATGGAGCAGTTACCAAGCACATGACCCCATAGCTCCTTAAGTCTTAGCTGCCACATTGTTCAACTACACTGGGGGCAATATGTAACACTTAATAACCACAAATTCATGAGCTGTGTTCACTGAAAAGATTTATTGAAAGTTTACTACATGATTGGTTATTAGTCCTTTTTATGGGTAATTATTCTAAAAATTACCTGGAAAATAATTAATATAATAACATGAATTTCCACAACCAAGATCTCTAAAATAGAAAACAAAACTATGTTATTAGTATTTTGTTTCTTGCAATAGTGCACTGGGGCATTTAAGGAGTATGAAGTGTGCCATTTGTTTTGTGTTTTTTTATTTTTCAATTAATAAACATATGTAATATTATTTTCCAGATGAAAAAGATAATATGATCTGTTTGTACTATTTCATTCCTTTAAAGTATGCTTTCAATGTTGATGCTCTCCACGTATAAGACTAAAGGTTAGAAGGGAAACAAAGTAAAATTTCATAATACAACTAAAATATGTATGTTCACTTGTATAACATCCCATAATGTAAGCATTATTAAAAATCCCAGCATCTTAACTACCTGCTCAACTTCTATTGCATTCAAAGGACAGAAGCAAGAAAATGCATTTCTCCATATCTCTTATCTTTTCCAACTTGTTTTGGTGGATTAGCTACTACTAGAAGTGCTGCCCTCCAGTAACTGGTAAGTGGATACTCTCATCGGGGAGTATGGAAAATCTGAAAAGTGTTACATCCTATGGTTCATCAATTTTAATCAACAATTCTTAAGGGAAGATTATTATAATCATTTTCTTGATTCTTCAGAAAATAAAACATTTTCCCATACATTTCATGAGTAATGAAATGTGTTTAAGTTCATATTATAGTCACACAGTAGAAAATCCATCTCATTAGTAAACAACTAAATGAACCATAGTCTACAACATACAAATGCCATTTTTCAGTTAATTTTCTTACCACTATAGTCCTTAAATTATTTACCAAAATCCAATTTAAACTTCATTGCACAAAAACTTGTATAAAGGCAATTAAAGGATCATAGTAGCATTTAATATCAGCCAAAGGGAAACAATCCAAATGATGAATACATAAACACAATACACCTATACAAGGGAAACTATTCAGTAATAAAAATGCACATTGATACATGTTATCATATGGAAGAAGGCCAAAACTCTGAGATGTCACACTAATTGAAAGAAGCCAGACACATAATAACGTATATTATATAACTAAGTGTATATGCAATGTTCAGAGAAGGCAGATCTATAGAGACAGAAAGTAAATCAGTGGTTGCCTTGAGCAGATGGGGCAAGGAAGAATTAATTACATATGGGTATTTGGATAGATGAACTCTTCTATCACTGAATGCTGGCTTTGATCATTGTACTATATTATGTAAAATGTTAACATTAGAAGATGCTGGGGAAAATATATACAGCTTCTTTAAAGCCTACATCTGAAAATTTTTGTGAGTAGAAGTTATTTAAAATAAAAGATAAAAGAACAAAAGACAATATAGCAATATATTTTAGGCTGCTTAAAATTTTTCTTATTTGACAGAACAATTACAGTTTTATCAATTTGTATTAAGATCATAATATGAAGTGAGAAAAGTAAACTATATCCTTATTTTAATAAGCACATTTGATAATAGTGATATAACATCAATGGTTAACAACCATTGAGTGTGTTTTTCTCTCACACTATGCTAATTCCATTACACAATCTCATTACATAAAAACTCAATCTCAAATAATGATTCAATGATGAAATATTTTGGTTGTTATACAGGGAGTGACATTTTGTAGCCATTAAACACAGGTATTAAATTGGGGGGAAATAAAGAAAATGTTTATAATATAATATTAAGTTTTAAAACAACCACAAAGCATTAGATTGCAATACTATCAAAATTCTCAAGGATATAAAACACTAGAAAAAAACATAAAAAAGTAAAAACATTTTTTAAAGATTTTATTTATTTATTTTTAGAGAGACAGAGGAAGGAAAGGAGAAAGAGAGGGAGAGAAACATTGATGTGTGGGAGAAACATGAATCGGTTGCCTCTCGCACTCCCCCAGCCAGGGGACCTGGCCCAAAACCTGGGCATGTGCCCTGACCTGAAATCAAACCAGTGACATTTCAGTTTGCAGTACAATGCCTAACCCACTGAGCCATGCCGGTCAGGGCGAAAAAGTAAAAACATTTTTTTGGAATATGGGAATTGTGAAAGTTTATATTCTTTTTTACTTCCATTATTGGTAAAATTTGTGCATTAAATAAAACTCTTGGCATTATAGTTTAGCATAATGATAGCTTAAAATCTTTTATTTATCAAATGACAAGCACTTTCTAAAATTTAGAAATTTATTATGCACTTCTACTATCATTATTAACCTAATTTTATAGATAAAGAAATGGAAAGGACACGTATTTTGAATAACTTCCCCCAAATTACAGAGTTAATAGCAGAACCACTACCAGTTCAATAACCTGAGCAAATGTACAATAAATTCATTGTAGGAAATTATTCAAAATATCTAGGCCTCAAATCATATTATAGTGAGTACTTAAAAGAGGAAAGGGTTTTTACAATGACAGATTGAGAAATTAAACCTCTGTTAATAAGACCTGTGGGGTCAATGCATGGCTCTCCCAGCACCCATGTAGAGGGCTGGCTACGGGATCCCTGGCCAGAAGGAATGCCTACAGTTTTGTGGATGGATTGTAACTCCTTCATTATCTCCTTTTGGGAGCAGCTTCTTGTCTGGTGACTGCTTCTTGACCTTTACTTTCTGCGCGTGCACACTGATGTAACATAGCTCTGGACCACACACAGGTTTGTGCAACCTCAACCCGTTCTGTCTTTGTCTGGGACCCCTTATAACACAGGTGGCAAATGCAAGGTCTGCGGGCCAAAGCCTGACCTCCACCTTGTTTTATTTGGCCTGTCACTTTGTTTCTACCTGGCCAGCCACAGTGCCCAGCTTCTTACCTCTAGTTAAGAGTAGTTACATTTGTATAGTCCTAAAATTACATTTGGCCCTTTGAAGACCGGATATACCTATACAAGGGAAACTTGTCACAACCGCAAGGCTGATGAGACCCCCAGTGAAAATGCGTTTGATATCCCTGCCTTATAACAAGCCTCAGACTGGAGGAGGTGTGGTCTCTCTAGCACTGACCTGTAATCAGTGCACTCACCTGTAATGTGAGTAATAAATGGCATGTCCACATTGGCCAGTCCACCAGGTGTTTTTTGTTTGTTTGTTTGTTTGTTTGTTTTGCTTTGTTTTGTTTGCTTTTTGGAATATCATGAGCACTTAAGTACCTCCCTGGTTTTGGGGTCCTGTGCTACAAGACCAACTGAGAGGTAAGTTTTAGACTGTCCTATAGTAATTATTTAATGTTTTATGAGTAGAGATTCTGTTTTAAAAATGGTATAGCTCACACTCTCATGTGATATTGACAGTAAGTTGCCTGAGATAGGCAGAGCAAGAAACATCATATCTTGACAAATTAAAAAGAAAAAAAAAAAACAGCTAAGGCTCAGGCACATAACATCTTTGTCATGGTCTCAATGGCAGCAGATACAGAGGGGAATCTGAACCTTTGTCATTGTCACCATCCGCCCTCCAGCAGTTCTGCTGGATTGGCCTTTTGCACTATAGTCTCCACAGGTTTCCCTTATCTGAGCTATATCATGTTTAATTTCCCTGGAGAATTAAGATTCCAAATTCTGCTCTAAGAAAGTTTCAGGTAGAAGAAGAGCAGGAATGAAAGAGCAGAAAAAGCTTACTTTTATCTTTTATCTCACCAAACTCCATGTAATCCAGCAGGAACAGGTGAAAAGAATTGTTAGCCTTAAACTCAAGGATGAATATAATTTTTTCTTTATCTTCAGAACTGTAGCTTATTAGAACAAGTTGACTTTTTATTACCAAGTACAGGTAAGATTTTTTTCCTTCTTAGCCTTGTATTTTCCTAATGCTAACCCCCCATCTCATGTCTAAAAAGACAAAGCACTGTCATGTAGCCATGCTAACCAGCTGTCTTACTCAACCCATCAATTTCCTTTAACATGGGCAGATGCACCCTTGCAAATGGTGTCAGTTTTATAATGAAGTAACAAACCATATACTCTCTTGATGTTCATTCTATTCCAGATAATAACCTTAATTATTTGTTAGCTATAGTGAGCTTCATAAGATAACTAAGTATTATTTTGTAAATAACTAGTGGAATAAAGTACATGTTGTAATAAATTTAAAATATGTAATAAAAAGTAATAATTGCTACTTTTTCATTTTATGAGGTTTGGAAGCTTATTGAATGGTGGATTTGGTGGATTTTAAAAATAATGCATTTTAGGTCAACAATCAGGTAAAGAATATTGGAAGGAATTGTAGCAAATAAAAATCCTGAAGCTTAAATTATGTTAGCTTTTTGGGGAATCAACATTTGCTGACACATATTGACTGTTTTTAATAGACATTATTAAAAATGTGTTTCATGAATTATTTTATTTTTTATAGTCACCATGTGAGAAAGATACTCGTATTAACCACAATTGATGCATACATACACTGGGGCAGAGAAAGAGCCAGATACTCAATGGTGGAGCTGGAATCCAACCTAGCAGCCTATTCCTAAATTTCTCAAAATATCTAAAATTTTTAAAATAATAAATAAAAATAGAGGAGCCCTTCTCTGCTTTGCCCAGCACCTTTATCTTACACAAAGAACTCTAAGATCAGAGAAGTTAAATGATTTATATAAGGTTGTATAGCTGGGCTATTTGTCATAAAGTTAAAACAAACTTGACATGACATTTGACTTTTATCTCAGTTACTTTTCCTCTCCCCATTTCTACTGGGAGCAGATGGGAAAGACAATGGCAAATCATCGTGACACTCAGCTATGCTAACTGTTTTGTTCAAAATTATTTGCCTTTCAGCAATTCTAAGCCGAGCCACTTTATATTTCACTCAGACCTTGCATATATCTTTCAGTATCTCTGGTCACAGATATCTAAGCCACAGAAAGTCACAATGTCAGGTTCCATTTGTTTTTCTGCCCCTTGCAATTTTATTCCTGAAAAGCTTTCAATTCCACTTATTTTAATACTAGCTTTGGAGTTGGTTACTTGTTTCACTGTCTCATTTACACACTTTCTCTCTTGTCAGAACTGATTTGTCAGCTTTGTGTGTTTGTATTCAACATTATTCATATTTTTGCCTAGTTTTACAGGGACCCTCATACATGTCTTTGACAGGAGAATATCTCACTGAATTGCTAAAATGTGTGTTGTATATGGACAACCATATACACACATTAATTACTTCCATGACCTTCTCCCCAGACTTAAGTCCACTCTTTCTATCCAAAACAAGTTTCTGTCATCAGATGGATTACGATGAAGCATATACCTGAATATTTGTCCTTTATAACTTATTACTTTAAAAACATTCCCCAGGAGAATAAATTATTATATTAATTTTATGGGGAAGCAAAGGAGGATTTTATAAACTGTGAATCTAGATTCCATATATTTTCAAATGATCAGAGGAAAAAAATGAACTATGATATATGCTAAAACATAGAAATCACATAACCAAACATTTATTTCACCAATATGAGATTTCATGAAACACAAGGAAAAACAGCAACATACCAGGAAGTCGGGATTACTGGTTTAACTGGTTAGTTTTTTTCAAAAGGTATAGATAAAGAAGTAGTAGAATACATGATAGTTTTTTAAGGGAAATATTCAACATGTGACAATATTGAATATATTATAGTTTATAGTATATACTCTTTGAAAGTTAGATCAGAACACATGTATTATCGCCCAAAGTGAACATTAAAAAGTTGGATCAGGTCAGTTTTTCAAAACATGAACAACAAAAAAACACAGTTTTTTAAAAAAGAAAAATCTTGAAAGAACGTCTGGTGTTCAAAACTGACCCCCTGAAGCCACTCAGGTTCACAATGTGATTGGACTTCTGAGCGCCCAGCTTACTCTTCCTGCTTGCACTCCCTGCGCAGCCTGGGGGCGCTGGTGGGGGTTCCAGCCTTTCTGAGGAGAGTGGTATCAAAACTTCTGGCTTCAAATGTGTTCTTCAATGTATTGAGTTGTAAAAGTCTTTGCACATCCCTACCCTTTCATTTCCTATCTCCTTCGCTTGTGGAAAAGGTTCTCTGGTAAGGCAAAGTAAATCAGTGTATGCTCTTTAGTAAGGAATTGGGTCACTGACAATCTGCTGGACAAGGAAAACTGCTCACAGCTCTGGGCATCCAGGTACATTTACCTCCACTGTGTTAACTGTGGAGGTAAAAATCCCTGATGTGCATGGGATGATGATTATAAAAGTTTTCACCTTTATGTCCCTGTGATGGGATGAAGTTGAAAGGCAAGGCTTTGGGAGGCTTTTATACTTGCTTGGCATGGGTGCAATGATAAATAGAATGTCTCCCTTCACAGTTAAATGAAACTGGTATGAAAATCCTGGAAGCATACTGAGATTATCAACATTAACAAAACCTTGAATATGCTTTGGATAGTGGTCAACACAGTAACTTATTCAATTTCTTCATCTGTCTTCTTCAAAGGAAAAAAAAAAGAAATAAAAACCACATAAATGAATCATAGTAAATTATGTGTAAACTTATTTGGGTGATGGTCCCAATTGTGGTCATTTTGCTAAATATGGTATTGCTATTATAACTGATCTATATGAGCTTTGGCACTTGGCATGAAGCTATTTGTACATGGAAAACTTTCTTCTCAATTCTTATTATCAGAGGTTATTGAAAAGAGTTTACAATTATAAGAAAAGCAGTGTAACAAAAGTCCATAGTAACTCTCTTCCAATCTTTAACTACATAGTCTTGAACTTCTTGTCATTTGACAGAACATTATGCTGTCCTATTATATTAATGAATAATACTTAATGGACTTGAGCAGGAAGTGGTAAATTCCATAAACATCATAGAAAGGCACAGGCATGACAGGAGTTACAAGAAAAAATTCCCAGAAAAGAAAGGAAAACAAGGGCCTGTGTACTTTTCAGGAAGCTATTGGTCTGTTATACCCCGCTGTGCCCTCTAAGGTACAAAGCAATTGGTTGTACCTTGCATTTCTCACCACAAAGAAAGAGGCACAGCATTTAGAGTTTTATTATACTCTTCCACCTTATTTATTGGGTGATTTCAACAGTTGTCAGTTTCAAGTGAGGACCAGAACAAGGCTACATACACTTAAGAATGGTCAGGTGTAGGGAAAGCTGTTACCCACTTAGGATTTAAGATTCGACAGATTTAATCTCGGCAAAGGCATCCATGATAAATGATGGTAGGTAGAGTCAGGAATATCACAAAATAGATCCTTGAGGGTCCAAAATAAGGTGATACCCTCCTCAGAAAATATCTATTTTTCTGTCCTACAAAGAGCTATTGGCATCCATGTAAAGAAAAATCCCCTGATAATTGACTAATTGACTAAGCAAGCATGGCTAGCCATCACAAGCTGTCTGTCATCCATTCCCCAAGGCATAGGTCAGGCAGACAAAGCAGCAATCTGTAGCACGATGGCAGTGGTACAATCAAAAACTAGCCTAATCAGGTGGGGAAAATAGGAAGAAGCAGTTGTCTCATAATCATAAGCAGTTTTCCTACACTCTCATACTGTATTACCAACCTCTTCTGCAGTAATGCCACACATATAGCCTCATGGGGAGATCCCAACAAGCAGCTAATGTAAAAAGGAAGGATTTGAGTCTTTATAGAGAAGTTGGTGGAAAACACGAGAGTTAGCTGGACAAAAATATCTGCCTCTTTACTGTCCCTATAGAAGTTGGTCATGAGAACAGAGGTGAAAGGAAACAATTCCAATCACTAGAGCTGCCAGTAGAACAGTAGGTGTTCCCATACACCAAGGCATTAGGAAGCTAGGATGTTAGTACACTGCATTGTCTGGGAGACAGACAATGACTTGGCTGGTTAATCTGAGGCCTGGTACATGGACAAGAATTCAGTGAGAACAAATATAAAACTGGACATAGGGATCTTTATATTTCTCATATAACGTCAACCGGATATCATTCAACATGGAAGAGGCTTTCAAAAGTGAAACAG